>SJJU01034442.1:0-19231 GCA_012932125.1 Conopomorpha cramerella | reverse complement strand
TAAGCGTCCTCCTTTTTATATAACCTTTTATAATTTTGTATGTTTTATTTGTATTCTATTTTTGATATCTGAACTGTCTTTGTCACTTTTGATTTATATTGTTGTTGAAAATATAATTTGGTCGAACCGAACGTGTTTTCCTCCTTATTATAGGAAATCCGGCTCGAAGGACCACTATGTTATTGCTGAATAGGCCTATAATATCCCGATTTCGCAAGCGAAAGTGGCGAGTTTCTCCTAAACAGAATCCGTCAGCAGCCAAACGTTGAATATTTTGTTCCTAGTTCTGTCAATATCGTGTTGCTAAACAACAGTGTGTCAAATAAACGCCGAAGCAAACTCACTTTGAAATAACCATTCTCTTACACCAGTTCAATATCAGCACTATTTTGGCAGTCTCCAGCCTCATCCTCATTCTCAAACTCAATTGTAACTTGCCTGACATCTTTAACCCTTTAACAGACAGAAGGTTTGTTTGAAATCCATTGATATTAGACTGTATTTCAACGGACTAAGGTTCAAAATTAAGTGGGATCTATATTCCCAATGCGTGGTAAAGGGTTAAGAGGTGTTCAAGGAGCAAAACACACAAAAAAGACAGGACGTATCCTCTACCCACCCGCGCCTCTTCCTTCGCGATCGAATTAACATTCGCATCGAATAGCAACACTTCTTTGTATTTTGTTTGAAGGAAGACGTAGTGACCAAGATTGAAAAGGGCATTCTTCGGTGGTTTGGGCATATGGAGAGAACGGATGAAAATCGATTGACGAAAGAGATTTATATGGGTGATGTAATGGGCCGGGTGAGTAGAGGTCGCCCCAGAAGGACATATGTTGACCAGATTGGTGATGTCCTAGCCAAAGGTGGCCTGAAAAGTACTCGAAACCGGAGGTCATGTAGGAAAAGATGTATGAATGTAGATGAAGCGAAAGGGGTATGACCGTGTCAAAAGGAGATCTGTAGTCACTGCCTACCCCTCTGGGAGACAGGCGTGAAGTGTATGTATGTTTGTATGTTGTATGATAATGGATGGAAAGGGCGGTCTGCGACAAGTTTTTGCCTTAAATATTTTCTGTATACGCTAAGAATACGGCCGTTGCCTTGAGTAAGATGCTGGAGTGGACGATTCACTGTCCAACCCGAAGAAGAGCCAACAAGGGCTGGTCGCTCATTGGACCTGGTCCATGTCGTCTGGGTATCCAGGACTCACCCAACACCAGTTATAGCTGAAGGCCACATCAGGCGTTTTAGCCATTAAAAGTGTGACATTACTTCGTCGCTGTCCTGAGAGCAGCGGTATGTCCATGAGGAATTCACCCTCCGCCAAAAAAAAACCGTTTTAATAAAGTTACAAGTACATACCTCAGACTCCTTCTGTATATTGTGACAGAGCGCGTGTTGCCAACAAAGGCACAGTTCACACTGGATCATGAGACCGTCCTCCTCGCGGAAGCCGCAGTGGCAGTTGATGATCTCCTCGCGTTTCATGTGCACGATCTTTATTTTCTCGCCGGCTGAGGAGAATATTTTTTTATTAGTTGACAGTAATATTTCATGAAGTTTATTTAGCAGGTTTCTTCCTTACATCTGTTTTTTGTTCACTGTGTTAAGAAAGATACAGAGCCCTATGTATTGCCCTGGCGTGATTGCATAAATACATATAAGTCCCCGCTTTTTACTCAGAGGGGTAGGCAGAGATTATGTCACGTGATGCCGACAACTTTAGTACTCCAGTTTTGTTCAGAAAAATAAATTAACAAAAGAGCGAGCCAGAAGACGAACGATCATGAAATAAAGTAGTTGTATCTCTTTCGCTATCTTTGACAGATTGATTTTTTAATAAAACCCCTAATTGTCACGTGATTTCGACCCCCTTTATTGTGAACCGAGCTTTATGGTGTCCCCTAGGTTTGTTGCCAGTTCAATTTTACAACGCGATCAAAATAATGGGGATATTTCTTGGACGTTTTTCTGTCAGATTTTCGGACGGAGAACTGTCATTACTGACATACTTTACGGACAAAGTTTGACCCTTTCCCCATCCCCATTATTTTGATCGCGTTATAAAATTGAGCTGGAAACAAACCTAGGGGACACCATAAAGCTCGGTCTTGATCTTGATCATTGATCAACGATATAATAACATTTGCCAAACAACCGCCACCGGCCAATACGATGTCAAATTAAACTGATTAGGTTTCAAGGAACCGGCAGTAACAAGGAACAACAGAAGTAAGGAAACAAACCGTCAAATAAACGTCATTGAAAATAGCTCATTTGTTTCTTTGGGTCATTTGCATTTGTTTACGTTTTATGTCGGTGTTTTCTGGCATTGAAGGTAACGTGATGAAGATGTAGGAATAATTTACTTCATTTAAGAATATTACACAGGCATCATCAATATTGCTTTATTATTTGTTTTTTTATTATTATTATTAATTAAATTACAGTGTAGACTAGTAACGTGTTTGAAATATGCACATGACCCAAATAGTTTTGTGTCTAATTTACTTTAACAACGCTACGCTTCTGAAACTACACTGTTCTGAGCTACGTACTCAGAACAGGATCACTATTGTGAGATACGTATTATTACTCAGAACAGTAACACTGTTCTGAGATGCTACATCTTTTCCTTTTTCTCTTCACTATGTTAAATTAGTAATTCAATAATACGTTATTATAACGCCGAAATGCAAAACTCTTCTAAACTACAAACTAAAACTATGAAACCAAATTAACTACAAATAATAATGAAGTATAACATAAAACCTGATGAACAAAAAAAAGCACATCTTCAAAAGTTCCACGGCTGTAACAAACTGTCCATTTAGTGTTAAAACAATGGGGAATTTTCAAACTCCAAAAGTTTCTTATCTAGATGTCGCTAGTAGATATCCAGAGGGACTTCTTTCAGTTATATTTTACTGCGTTTTTTATTATTTGGGTGAGTTATTTAGACTTCAGACACTTTTGTAACATGTAGACAAACAATAAAAAAAATACTGTCGCCTTTATTACGGACTGCTTGAAGTTAGTAATTTCATTTTTTAATGAAATGCGCACAGACATTATAACTCAATATTGTTCATCGGGTATATATATTTGATTATATTCGCGCCTATATACCCGGTGAACAATATTGAGTTAGTAATTTCGTTGACATTTGTCCCCGTAATACAACTAGCGCCATCTGTCATAACTAAGAGAAACAGGGGCCTTGAAAATTCCCCATTAAAAAAAGCACAATAAAAAGTAATCACTTACATTCAGAGAACATGAACTGCTGCTGCTTAATCTCCTCGTTGGATTCTGACGAGACAGGCTGTGGCATTGCGTCCATATACTTGTCCGGCGACCCGGAGCGCGGGAAACTCGACCTTGTCTCAAAGTCCGAAGCGCCACCCAAGTATTCCTCGTCTTCGCTTGGCTCCTTAACTAAATTCGCAAAAGTTTTTCGCTTCTTCTCGCCCGACTTCTTTTCCTGCACAATAGGTTTTGTTACTGTATGAGTGGCTATCGACGATTCGAAATCTAACGGTTTGTTAATAACGGAAGTTTCCGGCACCGTTGTGTTCTCTTCAACAGTTTCCGGTTCCGACTTGGGCATGTCGTCGTCCGGTCTTCGTACGGGGAGTAGAACTTTGGGACGTTTCGCTGGTTTGTTCAGTAGAGCTTTTCTTAGACGCGGCGAATCTTGACTCCTTGGTATTAGCCGTTCTAGTTTTGGAGGAGCTGTGGGCGTGACCTCGGTCGATGGCGGTGGTACAGACGTTTGGAAGTCGTCCATTGGTTTTGGCTCCTCGACACGCTTCGGAATCCTGGCTATTTTGATTTTCGGCGTTTTCTGTTCGACCTCGTGAAGTTTGGGAACTTTGGATCTGGCTGAAGCGAGCTCCTCCACTTTGGGAGTCGCACCGAGCATTTTCTTCAGCTCTCTGTGGTAGTGTTTTATGTGCATTTTCAGCAGAGTGTTGTTCCTAAAGTTCTTGTAGCAACCGTCGGCGGGACATCGCAGTAAGTTCTCCAGTATCTGAACTTTCAATGCGCCCACGTACACTGAAATGGAGTTATTTGAAATTAGTTGTATCGGAGTCAAGCTACACACATCAAAAGTATCTAGGGATCAAGTACATTTTAGAAGATTGCAATCAAGAATATATTTTACAAAAACTGAATTCATTCATCATTTATTCAAAATGTGGTGATAAGTCATGGGGAATTAGGTAGGAGACCAATCCAGAAGATTTCGGAAATACGCTTTTAAGGCAAAGCACTATTTCCATAGACTTTCTAGTCTTTTTCGGCAGATGTCAATGAAGCGGAACGAAAGAAAATTTAACCTCCCCATAAAAACTCGATCAAGAACAGTTTTAGCTCTAAAAAAATCTAATTTATTAATCTTCTGGTAACCTGTTATTCGTTAAAATCTCTTTCGTAACCTGTTATTCATGAAAAATGTTCATGGGCGTTTCTTTAAGAAAAAAAAGACATAATATGCTCTCTTAGTCATTGCATATCAAAGACAAAACATACCATAACCCTCCTCCAAAGCGGCACAATCAAACGGCACATCATCAGCTGGCACCTCAGGGTTCACAGGTATGACAGTCGTAGTATACTCCTGCACGGACCTCCTTTTCTTTCTCTTGGGAACTTTCACATCCTTCCGCTTCAAGCTCAGCTTCTTACTCTTCACCAGCGGCGACGTGGAATGCAATGTCCCAATAGGTAAATGTATCACGGGCGTCTGCTCGCCCGTGTCGTTGTACTGGTCCCATCCAAGACGCTTGGCAAGTTTACGATGAACGCCAAAGTCGTATAGGACATGCTCGTAAGCTGCGAGCGCTGGATCTCCCAGAGCCTCCAAGTGGTGACGCATGTCGGTTTTCGTGTGGAAGCGTTTGTTGTCGGGACTGGAAATGTTATGTATTATTTGAATGGTATACAGGGTGGCTCATTCAAATCGGTCAGTATGGGAAAGTATGAAACTATAAGCCGTGTGGTGACAGCGAATAGAATACATGTGTCACCACCCCAGCCCAACTTTTCCTGTCATGGGGGTCGTAAGAGACGACCGAGGGAGCTCTCCAGAGAACGGGCAGCAGCGCTCTCTGTGAGTTAAACCACAACACCACTGCGATCGCCAACCCGCTGCCAAGCGTGGCGATTACTGGCATTTCACCCCAAATGACGGATCTCATTGGGGGAGGCCCTCGTCCAGCCGTGGACGTTATGTGGCTGATGATGATGATAAGACATAAGAAGTTATGTTCTTTGGAACCATGTTATCCATTATAATAACAAGAAAAACTGCATACCTCCATAAAAAAAAGTTCTAATATTGTATTAAAAAAAGTGGCCACTTCCAACACCTACTAAAATAAATGAAAAATATGTGAAAACAATGCATTGTATTAATTTTAGACATTGTTTCATAGAAACATTTACTTCTTAAGACCTATGGAATCGATCTCTAAATAGAAATTGTGTCAGTTTTTTTTCTCTCAAAACAACCGGGTTCGCTACCCGTGCTGAGTACAGGTTATTTTTTAAATGTATGAATGCAGTTTTTCTTCCTATAAAAATCGGTGACATGGTTCCTAAGAACAAATCGTCATATGTGTTATAGTTTCAGACTTTCCCATACTGACCGATTTGAATGCGCCACATACAGGGTGTGCTTCAAACCGAACACAACTAACTTGTAAGCCGCGTACCATGGCGTATGTAGAATGGTGTACTTCTGGATCCAAACCGTCACTTTTACTACTAACTAGTGGACTCGATAGACGTTGTCCTGTCTTAACTATTAATATGAATCTAAAATTAGTATAACCTCCAGGGTCTCCTGTGCCCAGCAGTAGATGTCACGAAATATAAACTATTCTATCTCTCAAATTGGACGAAATTACATATAAATGCCAACTTTTGTGAATATCGGTAGCCTTAGTGAAGAGTTCATTGGGAACAAACATCATGACACTGGATCTTTATATATTAAGATTTGACAGTTTGCATACAGATTTTCCTTTATACGCAGTAAGGGACAGATAATGTGGTATTGTTTCTAGTGATACTGATTTCGCTAATATCAGATAAAGTATCAATAAATGAGACGCCACAGAGACTACATTAAAAACATGACTAAGAAGCAAATTCTGACAAATTGATAAAACCATGAATCATTTTTAGAATGGATGTGACTGACAACCAAATGTATGGCGATGACATTTGTATCTCAGCATTGAACATCCTATTGCTTCTTAGCTCGTTGTCATCAATTAATAGAGATGTGAATGTTTTTGTTCATGAATCAAAGTGACAGTCAATCAGATATAGTTACTCCATTTATAACTCAAGAACGCCTGAACCGATTTGGTTGAAAATTGGTGGGGAGGTAGCTTATAACCGGGAGACGGACATAGGGTACTTTTTACCCCGATCCTGTTGGTCGCGTCGCTATATAGAGGGCGTTATAGTTTGTATGAAGAACTGAAATTACGCGAATGAAATCGCGGGGCGTCCACTAGTGTAAAATAAATATAATAAGCTCTACAGCACGTATTATGCACGGATAACAAATAGGTTTGATCTTATCAAAACCTTGAATCTGAAGTCTGTTGCTCATAAAACATTTACGATGACTATAATTGATGTTACCAATCCATCACTCATAAATCGGTTCTAAAATAAAATAACAGAGCGTCTGTGGTCCAGTACAGAGCGTCTGTGGTCCAGTTGGTCGGATACTTGACTTGTAACCGGGAGGTCCCGGGTTCGAGTCCGGCTACTGGACGTGTACCAATGGGACACTTTTTCAGAGCCTATGTACGCAACGCAACGCTCGTACGGTGAAGGACAACATCGTGATGAAACCCGCACAAGGTGTGTGAAACCTATAACGGCGATGGGCTCACCCCTGTCACGTTGGGTTAAATACGCTTGGTGAACCGTGGGTACTTGCTTTAGCAAGTGCCTCTGCCTACCCCTCTTTGGGATTAAAGGCGTGAAGTGTATTTTTTTTTTAAATAAATCAAATCTTTAACAGTATTGTACAACACTATGAGTGTTACCAAACCGCCCCCTCGCGCCTCGGCGATACGTTATCCGTCGGGAATTAACCGTAAACAAGTACTCCAAGGAAAGAAAGGTAATTTATGGTCGCAGTACTCTTACAACGATTACAGGAAAAATCCAAGTATCAAAAATCAAACAACGGTATCCAAGCAACCATTACGTGACAATAAGTGTAGGCTCCACATGTCAATCGACCTGTCAGAATTTGCTTCTTACATGACGCCGGCTATAGTGTCTTAAACATTTACCTGATCAATACAACGTCCCATTTCCCCGCAGAGCTGCCCAAACTTCTGCGTACCATGTGCTTCGTCCATCCGGGCGGCAGTCTGTTATCCTCCACCTATGACAATAACCTTGTTATTATTCATATTCATTCATTCTTAAGAGCGTCTGTGGTCCAGTTGGCGGATACTTGACTTGCAACCGGGAGGTCGCGGTTTCGAGTCCGGCTACTGGACGTGTACCAATAAGACTCTTTTTCAGAGGCTATGTACGCAATGCAACTCTTATTGTATATAAAAGACGTAAATAAAATAAGAGCCAACCAAACCAAAGGTTGGTTATATCTGGTACATCACATTGACATTAATGACAGTGACAGTGTCACATCGTTGGTAGATTTTTTGGAATCTAATTAGAAACCCGACTATAGGGGTGATACGGGAAGCGATGAGATTCAAATGGCTTCTTATTTTTATTTTTTCGCTACAATTATTGTGTTAAAATGGTCGAATTAGTGTAATAATGTGTTGGTGATGAAAAATAATGTAGTGAGAGTGAGTAAGTAATGTAAGTAAAGGCACTAATGCTTGACAGGGAACTAATAGTTGACACCATGTCTTAGTGTTTTGTAAATAAATGTCATGTTTCAATATTATTTAATACAAGTCATTGAAAAATGGCTTTTATTTCCTAGGCACTAAGGCATGGATGTCAAATATTAGTTCCCTGTCAAGCATTAGTGCCCTTACCATAATTTATATTAATCAATAAATAAATAAACTTCTTATTCCATTCATTTATAACACAGTCCAACGGTCACAGCTAAGGCTGGTATTTAGAGTCGTAAGACGCAGTCGGTTTAACTGTCTGTAAAGAACTGTCAAAATGCATTGTAATCTCAGTCTCAGCAAAGAATTTGTATTCACAGTTGAGAAACAGTCTCGTGAGAATCGGTAATGTCTGAGCTGAGACTTGAGCCTCGAAATCGGGTTCTCAGGGCGATCTCAGCGTAGGTTTGACAACAATACTCAATAAGTTTATTGCGTTCCACAATGGTAGGTATAAAAGGTGTTACATATATGGATTGTACAAGCATTGTAGATCCTGTAGGACACAGCAATTTTTATAGTAAAACTTAAGTAGTGGTGAGAGAGTGTGTGTGTGTGTGTGTGTGTGTGTGTGTGTGTATGTATGCATACATGTGTGTGTGTGTGTATGCGTGTGCGATCTGTGACAAGAAGCATTCAAATATATTTTTGATCTGTGGTGTACCGTTTGACAGTTTATTTTATTGACAGCTTATTTCTGTATTTTCTTCAATTAGGATTGATAACTGAAGAACAGGATTGGAGAACAGTAATCGATGAACTATTGTAAGTCGTAGCATGAATTTGTAAATTATTGACATCAATCTATTACTTATCTCAGTAAGATCAATCTCAACTGAGAAAACGTACAGAAATAACTCCGAATACAAGACGCAAAAGATTACTCAGTGAGATCAGAGTTCGCGCTCAGCTGAGACGCTCTAGAGAAAACTCGGAAGCAACGACGCTGAATACCAGCTTAAAAAAAAATACAAACACACTTCACGCCTTTAATCCCAAAGAGGGGTAGGCAGAGGCACTTGCTAAAGCAAATACCCACGGTTCACCGAGCGTATTTAACCCAACGTGACAGGGGGTGAACCCATCGCCGTAATACCAGCTTAAAGTATACAAAAACTACCCCTCACCTGAACAGACCTCCGCGGTAGGCCACCTTTGTCGTCCTTACTTGGCTCCAGCTCGCTGACAGTGCCTAACGGTTGTCCGTTGACCCACTTAGCGCACCATTCACCAGGACCCAGACAGTTATCTGGCATCGGTAACGGCGGTCTCTTATTGTGATCAACGCCGTACAACTCCTCAGTGGATCGCACCTGCTTCTTCATCTCTTCAACTTGACGTTTGACTCTTTCCAACTCGTTGCGAACTTTCTCGACCTCTTTGCTAACCTTCATCTCGCGCATTAAACGCATTTTCTTCGCCTTCTTGATTTTCGACAATCTCTTGGTGGGATCTTTGTGTTTTTTTGTGGGACTCTGTTGTGGTGATACCGATGCGTCGTTCGTATCGGCGTTTGGATCTACCTCAATTACTATTGCGCCTTCGGGCTTCACGTCTTTGGCTTCTTGTGATTTGTGCAGTACGTCTTTCAGTTTGTCTATAACTTCCTCGTGTTTCACTGTTGGTGGATCGTCAGGTACAGTTACTGAGGTTACATCGGCACTGGGAACTTTAACGTCTTCATTTTCTGTTGACTGTACAACTTTGGTATAGCTTAAATTATTGATATCAATTTTCTTTATCTCTAGCTTCACTTCCTTCATTGTTTCAGGTAGTTCTTGTTTTTCTGTGCCGATTATGGAAGCTACAGCAACTGCAAAAGTTATATTGAAATGATAAAATAACGTTAGTCCGTGAATTTTGGGTTTAATATATATTATACTAGTGGACTCGACAGACGTTGTCCTGTCTTAACTATTAATATTAATATAAATTTAGTATGGAGGTTATACTAAATTTATATTTAAAGGGTGGCCTGTACCCAACAGTGGATGTCAGTTTTTCTTTCACAAGAACCTTCTGCTGTCATTAATAAGCACAACTAAGGGAGAATTAGCTAAATCGGTCCGGAGTTAAAACATTACAACGAAAAGTGGCATTGATTTTTATATAGGTACACACATCAAAAGTGTCTAGGGATTAAATACATTTTAGAAGATTGCAATCAAGAATATATTTAACAAAAACTGAATTAATTCATAATTTATTCAAAATGTGGTGATAAGTCATTGATACAGGCATGGGGAATTAGGTAGGAGACCAATCCAGAAGATTAGATTTGATTTAAATAAATTCGATTTAATAATATTTTTTTTAGAGCTAAACATGTTCTTGATCCCTAGATACTTTTGATGTGTGTATATAGATTACATACTAGCAACATTGTAACCCCTACCACAGACAACATTAAGTCCCTACTAATGTTATGCTGTCAATGTACTTAACCGATCACACACAAATAATCTTAGAGGTAGTAGAAGCAACATAGGCCTAGATTTTATTTTATCGCAAAACTCCTACGGGAACTGAATACACCGTGGGTAACGCCGCGGGGTACAGCTAACAACGAAAAAAAAAAGTTCTCACCTGGAATTTCCTGTTTTACTTCCTCCTCAATAATTTCCTGTTTAATTACCAAAGAAGTACCCACAGGCGGCGCCAGCGGCGCTACAGATGGCGCTGGAGTCGCTTTCTTCTTTATAATCCTCGGTCTTTTCACCCCATCGTCCACTTTCTTCTTCTTCTGTCCTATATTGAATATCTCCTTGATGTTTAGTTTCCGTTTCTTCTCGCGCCTCTCGCTCTTTGTACCTAAGTAGTCGCGTGACGGGTCAAAGAGGTGAGTGTGGTAGGGGAAGCCCGGTGGCAGGCCGGTGGTAGGGCCTATTTGTGGACCCGTGGTCGAGTCCGAGGGTGCGGCTGTAGGGTAGCCGGTCTGCTTCATCCGGTACAGCCTACTAGTGCCGCACGTCCATCGGAAGCCGTCGTCGAACATTATTTCGTAATCGCCTGAGTGCAAGAAAAAAAAAACGTTAAAAAAATGCTGACATTGCTTATCCTGATGATGTTGGCAGCCCGACACGACTCTCCATTTGTATGTCATTGGGTGGGGGTTGTGACGGGAAACGTTAAATAAATTTTAATTGTAATATATTCACACTAACATACTACCTATATTTTTAAAGTTATAATGTATTTCTACTAACAAGATATGGAATTAATGTTCTGAAATAAAATTATATTATTATTATGATTTTTTCTCGTATGGTTCCCGTCGCAAGTGAAGAAAAAAGAATTACGATTGGCTCGCTGATAATTTAACCGTGACTGTAAAACATTTATTGCAACAACGCGACATCTCAAAATATGACACTGTTATAGTACTGTATAGGCAATATACATTATATCGAACAAAAATAAAAGTTCCTATGTGTTTTTTTTTATAACCACTATAATTATTTTAATGAAACGCGCACAGACATAACTCAGTATTGTTCACCGGGTATATAGGCGCGAATATAATCAAAGACAAGCTCGAGCTTACCTTTGTTATTTTACTCGACGTTGCGACGCAGTTTCATGCATCGTGGTCACGAGTGGAGTAAAATAACAAAGGTAAGGTCGAGCTTGTCTTCGATTATATTCGCGCCTATATACCCGGTGAACAATATTGAGTTATAACCACTATAATCTTGCCCATCACCCGATGTCTTGGGTTGAACTTGTTGATATACTTTTGGAACACCCTGTAGATACAAAAAAAAATAAACAAACCATTATCCAACTCAGCACAAATGGTGGCAGTGAATCTTCTGTTGTCTCTCCACCGGGCGAGGCACCTGTCACCGACTTGAAACTTGACCTTCACTTTGTCAGTGCTCTTGGGCTCCTCCTTGACAGGTATGCTGTCAAACAGGCTGGAGATGGACGTGTCTTGCACGGTCTCCGCTGGTCCGCTGCCAATAGGCCTGAGTCGGGGGCTGCTCACGCTTATCCACTCGTCGTGTCTGCAATGTTTAGTTATAGTTAAAGTAAAAAAAAAATAGAAATAGAGCGTCTGTGGTCCAGTTGGTCGGATACTTGACTTGTAACCGGGAGGTCGCGGGTTCGAGTCCGGCTACTGGACGTGTACCAATTGGACTCTTTTTCAGAGCCTATGTACGCAACGCAACGCTCGTACGGTGAAGGACAACATCGTGATGAAACCCGCACACCACAAGGTGTGTGAACCCTATAACGGCGATGGGCTCACCCCCTGTCGTTGGGTTAAATACGCTTGGTGAACCGTGGGCATTTGCTTATTAAGCAAGTGCCTCTGCCTACCCCGCTTTGGGAATAAAAGGCGTGAAGTGTATTTTTTTTTAAATATTAAAATCTTTTTCTAAACTTGCAATGGGGAATTTTCTCTGACGTTTTTCTGACAGATTTTCGGGCGGAGAGCTGTCATTACTGTCAAACTTTGTTTGGACGTTGTCACGTCGTATTTAGCTGTAAGCGTGTGATTGACAATAGACACTCTGTCAGACACTCTCAACTGTGACTCATTACTGTCAAACTTTCCAAACAAAGTTTGACATTAATGACAGTCACAGACACGTCATTACGATACGATTTAATGACATTTTCTCTCGAAATTTCCCGTGACTGACGACAGTTGGTTTAAACGAGTTCTTTCATGGAGACCGCGTCTCGGCAAACGGAGGGGGGGCGCCCTCAGGCAACGTAGACTGATTATTTGCCAAAGATGGCTGGATGTGAGAAGCCAAAAATGCCATGACAGTGGCGGGTTATGAGGAATTTTATAAAAAAAATCTAAATGTCAAATATGGAGGGGAAACGAAAGAGATACAATTACTTTATTCTATTATTGTTCATCTTCGGTCTCGCTCTTTTATATCATTTTTTAATAAAACGCGCACAAACTTTATAACACAATTTTGTTCATCGGGTTGACCAGGTCGCATGCAACTGCGTCGAAACGTCGAATTAAAATAACAAAGGTAAGCTCGAGCTTGTCTTTGATTATATTCGCGCCTATATAACCGGTGAACAATGTCGTTAATACATTTCATTTTTTTTAAATACTTCTCACTGGGCCCTACGTACAAATATAAGCGTATAATGGTGAAACAAACGGGCAACATATACTTACTTCTTGGAAACATTGTCATACTGAACTAATACTTCATTTTCATCGTAGTCAACTTCAACAATCTTAGCTGGGTACCACAGCTCACTGAAGTCCTTGGCCTCCACTTTGGAGCCCACTGACAACAGTGCCATACTCCCACCTGCAATTAAATAAATAACATGTTGTACAGTTACCCTCATATTCATAAAGTTAGAACAGCTCTAGTGTACTGTCTTATTATAACTCAATATTGTTCAACGGGTATACAGGGTGGCTCATTCAAATCAGTCGGTATGGGAAAGTCTGAAACTATAAGACATACAAAGATTTGTTCTTAGGAACCATGTCACCGATTTTGATAAAAAGAAAAACTGCATTCATACTTTATTTGAAAAAAGAACTGTATTCAGCTCGGGAATCGAACCCGGTTGCTTTGTAAATAAAAGTATGTCGAAACAATGCATTTTATTCATTTTCAACATCATGTTTCATAAAGACATTTACAGCTTAAGACCTACATAATCGATATTGAAAAAGAAAAAGTGCAAGTTTATTTTTTCAAAGCAACCAGGTTCGATTACTTTAACTTAATAAGCAGTACATAGCCAAGAGGGTAGCATTTTTCTAATGTGTGTAGTTTTCAGGCAATTTCAACATACTGTATGTTATGTTGTTACCTCAAATTGTCTATTTTTATTGATATTAGAATGTCCCATGATGATCTGGGAAGTAAATTCAGGAGAGAAGATAGAAGCTAGTTTTGGATATTAAAACTAAACTAATTGTGGTAAATACTTCAAATTTACAACAGCTTATAACAGTCGAAATATATGTATACGTGATGTAATATACGTATAAGTTTATAGATGTTAATATCGCCAATCTAGCGGTGTAGAAAAGTACATATTGCAAAAATTACACTACCAACATTTTTAATTAGGACCATTAATGTGTGTGTTAGGAGTTGATAATGCAGAACCACCGCCATTTACGGAAATAAAAATGTTTCTTTTTCTTTATTCATCTTGCAAAATATGTTACAAATTACCTTTTTCTCCAGGACTGAAAACATTTTCCTTAGGTTTCTTAATTGTTTTTTTCCCATGAGGCGTTGTGGTTGATGTCACAGACTCACTTAAAATAACACCCATAACATTTGACGTAATATCCTCACTAGATGTTTTATTGTCTAGTAACAATTCACTGGGATCCCCCACTTCCTTCTTAATCTTTGTTACATTGGCTAATTCTGGAATCATTTTGTTTGATGTTCCTGCAACATTGGTATATCCAATAATCTTTGCTGTTGCATTGTCAAGTATGTTGCTCTTGCTAGCCGTTTTGGGGATAACTGGTTTGTATTCAGACTCTAACTGCAATATTTCCTTTTCCTGTTTCGCTATAAACTTTTTTATTGCTTCTAAATTTTCTTCTGGCTCTTGATCATCGTTTAAGGATATAACACCATGGTCATTGTCCACGTCAATTGTAACTTGCAGTTCGAGATCCTTTGGAGAATCACTTTTTTTCACATCTTCGTCTTTTTGATGTGTGCTTTGTGTAGGATTTTCTTCAGTTTGACTATTGTCAATTTTCGTGTCCTCCATGGTTGTATTTATTACAGTCCAGGGAAATATAGATGGTACAGCATCTAAAATCATTAACAATAAAGTATATAATTGGTTGGACATGTCAAAAGAACCCTCAGTAATTTTTTTAATTACATACTACAAATTCGTGATAGCATTATACTTTCATGAACAATCACTTTTTTTACTAATAATTATGGCTAAAGAAGGTACTGGTACACAAACATATTGTATTTGAGCAACAAGGACACTATGGAATTAAACAAAAGAACTATGTTCATACAAAACCATACATATATGTTTCCCAGAGGGGGGGACAGTCTTGTCACTATCCCGGCAAATCTCTTTCGCCTCTTCTACAACCACATACCCCTACAGATATGTTAGCCCAATCTTCTAATTATAATATTTCATGATAACCATTCCATGCAAATAAAGTAAATAATAAAACACCAACATATTATCTATTAACTACACATGCAACTAAACAAGTCTAATTGAAGAGAACTTGACAGAAAAAATAATTACTTCAGAATTTCTCAAACTCAGAATTGAAAATAATTTAAAAGTTTGAGTAACACTGACAAAATTATTGCACAACTTGGGTAAATATGGAAATTTAGGATATTTTTTGAATATTAGCATAATCTACTTGAAATACTAAGAACTAAAATGTATCAAGTCCTGAATCATCACTGGTGATATTTAAAATTGACACTTTTAAATTACGATTCAGTTATAATGTTAAAATATTCAAAATGTCAAATCTAGACTAAGTGAAAAACTAATTGGTCTCACCAATCATCATACAAGGGGACTTGTGGGACGCAATAAACATAAAAACAACAACAACAACACCAAACTACAAGAATGTAACTCGTAATAATTGGTACCTGATCTCAATTTAAATTTTGAATCTTTATACACTTGAAAGTCACTTTTGCGAAAGTGTCTTGAGCAGACAAACAAGGGTGTTTCAAGTGGTAAGTCATTGTGTTGTGTTACTTCTAACCAGAGTTGGCACAAATTTTTGTTTTTAGGGTATTTGTGGTATGTTACACCATTATCCTCGGGTCTTAATGAGCTTGAATAGCAGTCACCAATACAACAGTGTTTGGCTGCCGCCATATCTGACAAATGTATATAACTAATAAATACAAAATAATATAGTAAAAGCATTTCTGGTTAGTAAGGAAGAACATGGTTTTCAGTTATAAGGATGGGGTGATAAACAATTGTGCAACAACATTTATACTTTTTATTGGTTATTTTATTAAATTATAGGCAATAACAATACTATCATAAGCAATATTTGTTATTTAGGTAGTAACAGTTTTTAATAACGATAAATTATAATCTAAAAAAAATCCTAATATTTACAACACAAACTGACAAGAGGCTTTTGGTTATGTTTTTTAAACTTTGCAGTATAGCTATTAAATACTAATGTTACCTTAAAACGTAATCAAATTAACTTTGTATCAATTTATTTGAAGCAGTGTCCTTATAAATTATATCTCCATTGCACCGTAATGAATTGTAAACAAAACAAAATGCAGCAGAAGCAGAAACTACGGCGCCATATTGTACTGTCATTGGCTCCTGTCATGTCACAGACTACAAAACAACATGTCACACGTAACAGATCGATTCAAATGTTGAACGAAACTTGGAATAAGTAAGGGAATAAGTACACTAATACAAAGGTAGTAAAAGATGATATTACTTTGAATCACAAAACAAGCTACGGCAATAATTTCCCAAATTTCTGAACGAGATTTAATCAATACACAAATTTCAGTCACGTCAATAGCATTGATGACGTTTATTTTATTTACTTTCCATAGGGCCGAGTTTCTCTATTTTCATAGTAATTATTTATCGTAGTGATTAAGAAACAATAAAAGGTCTTAAATGTTTTTGTAGCAAACTAGACAATATGGATTTAGCTAAATCATTGTTTAGTAGTCGCGACCATGTTGGCTACGTGGGTCGTAAAGACCACGAACGAAATATATGTGCAGCATTGGCTGACGAAGACCCTGAAGATGTTATCGACTCGGTGAACAGATTAAACATTGCTGATGAGTTACTGCCTTTACCTGGTGGTCCATTTTCAGCACTCACGTCGAGTATGGTGCCTCAAGATATAATGGCCCGATTAGCACAACCAGAGTCAGATGGTCACGGTGGTGGTCTCCCAGATTATAGATTTGATGAGTTTGGTTTTTGTGTTGATGAAAACGAAGGAGATTCACCAGAGAAACATGCACAGTCTACAGTCGATGACGATCAGCATAGATTGCAATGGGAATTTTTTAGCAAAGAAATTAGTTTCTCCGAATCTGACTGTAGATTAGAAAAGACTGATAAATTGCAAAAAATGGTTAAGGATGGTGTGCCACATTCACTACGACCTCAAGTGTGGATGAACCTTTGCGGGGCTAACAAGAAAAAGTCTTCAACAGAAATCACATATCATGAAATTGTCAAGGCCTCAAGTGATGATGGTCTTGTGACAAGTAAACAAATTGAAAAGGACCTGGTACAGATACTACCAAACAATGTGTGTTTCTCACATCCTACCAGCACTGGTGTCCCCAGGTTAAGGAGAATATTGAGGGCCTTAGCATGGCTTTATCCAGATATAGGATATTGTCAAGGAACAGGTATGATTGCAGCATCTCTTTTGCTTTTGATGGAAGAAGAGGAAGCCTTTTGGATCATGTGCACTACAGTAGAAGACCTACTTCCAGCTTCGTATTATTCTTCTACTTTGATTGGAATTCAAGCCGACCAAAAGGTCTTGAGGTCTTTGATTTCTTCGTACTTGCCTGGCATAGATCAGGTTTTAACTGCACATGATATAGAGTTGTCTCTAATAACAATGCATTGGTTTTTAACTCTCTATGCTAATGTGGTAAGTATGAAAATTTTGTTGAGAATATGGGATTTGTTTTTCTTAGATGGTTCCATAGTACTTTTTAAGGTAACACTGGCGATGTTGAAAATTAAAGAGAACCGATTTACTGAGATCTCAAACTCAGCTCAGATTTTTAATGCTCTCTCAGATATTCCTGGTGAAATCAATGATGTCGATCTCCTAATAAAAACTATCGATGAAGTATGTGGTGAGACTTTAAGCTCCGCCCTGATTGAAACACACAGGAGACGCCATCTTGCATATCTTATGGCTGACCAAGGAGCTCTGGTCGGAAACCCTGGTGCAGTTTCAAATTTGCCCAAACAACAACTTCAGAGACGCCAGATCAAAAAAAATAAATCTGTCATCCAATCAATATTATTTGGTGATGAGAACACTAGTGACGATTCAGTATCTAAAAATGTTAAACAAACAGAAATTCTAGTTGATCTCAGAGAGGCTATACTGCAAGTAGCAAGGCACTTTTTGGCGCTAGAACCGCAGCTGCAATCTGAGGTGTTGCTCACTGCTGACTACACTATGCAAAGTCATGCAGCTGATAGAGAAAGATATGTTACTGTGTCAAAAAGTAAAAGGCGCAGAGCCAAGGCATTGTTGGATTTTGAAAGACGGGACGGAGATGAGCTTGGTTTCAGAAAAAATGATGTCATCGAGGTAATAAGTTCAAGAGACGAGCATTGCTGGATTGGTGAACTGAATGGATTAAGGGGCTGGTTTCCTGCAAGATTTGTCAAGTTACTTGATGAGAAAGGTGTCAAATATAGCAGGGCTGGTGATGATTCTGTAACTGAAAAAATTGCACACTTAGTGAGAGGAGTCCTAGCACCAGCATTCAAGCGAGTTTTACTTCATGGTATCAAAAAACCAAGTTTTCTTGACGGACCCTGTCACCCGTGGTTGTTTATAGAAGAAGCTTCATCACGGGAAGTTGAAAAAGATTTCAATTCCGTATACAGTCGACTAGTGCTGTGTAAAACATATCGCTTAGATGAGGATGGTAAGGTTTTAACACCAGAAGAGTTATTATACAGGTGCGTTCAGGCGATAAACTTGTCACATGATAATGCTCATGCACAGATGGACGTGAAACTGAGAACTCTGATTTGCATGGGCCTAAATGAAGAAGCGCTGCACTTGTGGCTTGAAGTACTATGTTCCTGTGTAGATATAGTACAAAAGTGGTATCATCCATGGTCCTTTATCAATTCACCGGGTTGGGTTCAGATTAAATGTGAACTAAGAATACTTTCGCAATTTGGTTTTAACTTAAATCCTGAGTGGGAACTTCCACTGAAGAAAGACACACAAAATCAACCTTTGAAAGAAGGTGTAAGAGATATGCTTGTTAAGCATCATTTATTTTCGTGGGATTTATAGATCTTTTGAGCCTACACTGACCTATGCCTTCTTGCTAATTGCCGTTGTAAAGTTTAATGTTGTATTAAGATATATTTAGGCTTATAGGTAATAAGTGCAGTTTATAGGCAGGTACTTCAAGTACTGAAAATATCATTAGCAATATATTTTGGAGTGGAGATTTTTGTATTGCTTTAAGTGAGTTGTGCACCACCTAAAACTGTACCTACCTTAATTACTTTATTAATGTAAAATACCTAATAACATTTGAATGAAGTAAGTGTTGCAATGTCTT
>SJJU01034430.1:0-11623 GCA_012932125.1 Conopomorpha cramerella | reverse complement strand
TTTTTTTTTTAATGAACCTTTCTCATTTTGAATTGCGATTTAAAAACGTAATCTACTCTGTGAATCCAATACTGTAACAACGAAATTCCAATTGTGTAAAAACGCGTCTCAAAGTTTTGTACCATTTTTTGTTTTGCTATTTTATTTTAAACCTTCAAACTAAATGAACTATAGTGTGTTTCACATTGCGATATCTCAGTTAGTTTCATACAAAGTAAAGAAACTGTGAATGTGGGAACATGTAATAGGTCAAAATAAATCAAATTAGCGTTATTAATATCTGTACCTGCAGATACACACATCAAAAGTGTCTAGAGGTCAAGAACATTTTTAGCTCTAAAAAAAATCTATATTATTTAAATCAAATCTAATCTTCTGGATTGGTCTCCTACCTAATTCCCCATACCGGCATCAATGACTTATCACCGATGATAAGTCAATTATGAATGAATTCAGTTTTTGTAAAATGTATTCTTGATTGCAATCTTCTAAAATGTACTTGATCCCTAGACACTTTTGATGTGTGTAGATAGTATTTCTTCCAGCCTGACCACCGCTATATTCTCTTACACAAGACATATATATAATGTTAATGAACACAACCAAATCGCGCCTTACTTATGCAATATAAGGCTTTATTAATGCGTTACATTATCTATGAATTATTTATCATACCGGTTATGACAATGTTCAATACGTAATTACAGGCTATAAGGGATTATTACTGGTGTTAAATCAATATATTTTATGTTGTCTATTTTACGCTTGGCAACGTTAATTTTATGAACGCAACGTTAATTTTATCTTCTTTTTGTCACGATCACGGCGTGTCTTTGGGGAGGCTTGTGTGCAGCAGTGTACGTTAGTGAGCTGACATGATAGTCATCATCAGCCACACGACGAGGGCTTCCCCCAATGATTTCCATAGTAATGTATGATCTAAATACGGTTTATGTACGATAAATCTCTAGTAGCAGATTTTTTTTAAAATTGGATGACAATTTTAAGGAAAAGTATTTATTACTAACGGTCCCGGCAAACATTTATTTTTCCCTATAAAGATTTGTACCTCGTGTATTGGAAGAAATACATACATACCTTTTAAACCTTCCCTGGACCTTACTTACCTAATTTTGGCATTTAAGGCCAAAATTTGCGAAATCGGTCCAGCCGTTATCGAGTTTTAGCGTGACTAACGAAGATCAATACATTTTTATATAACAAAATTGGTTTAGAATAGGGGTCTCCTAAGTTCAGCATTCTGATGTTAACATTTAGTTTAATTTCTGGGCACAAATTTTAATCGTTGCGAAAGATGTAGTAGAAATAAGTTAGTGTTGTTTAACATTATTTTAAAAATAACCTAACTTGTTCTAGGGGTTTTATTGTGAAGGACTATGTTAATTTATTTACTTATACTGCGTGTAAAAGGACCCCAAGCAATGGTCTGGGCTCGTCAATAAGAAAAGCTTTTACTATTACGGTCACAATGCGAGAAAAAACTAAAATGTTTTTTCATCCTTATACAAAATAGACAATTATTTGTCTCGGGACATAACATTTTGCATCGGGATCGAAATTAATTTCGCTTTTCCCTGCATTGTCACCACAGTAAAAGTTTCTCATATTGACGAGCCCAGCAATGTTTCTAAGACCATAGTTCCGGGTCCTTTTACACTCTGTATAACTATTATTTATTATAATTAAGTTAAAATACGTACATTTGTTGAAAAAGTACCAATTGTATACCCTGTTATGGGATTAAAAGGTTCAAAAGTATTTTTATAAAGTGTTTTATATAAATTAATTTTGTATAAATTAAGGAAGCAATATTAGCATAAAATATCTACTAACGACTTTTATTTATTATAACTGTCTGATGATAATATTAATATAATTAGTTTTAAACATTTCAATAAAGTTATTTTTTACCTAATTAGTTTATTTTTTTATTTGAACAGTTACAAAGAGCACTAAATACTGCGTGTAAAAGGACTCCGATTAATGGTTTTAAAAACGTTGTATGTTGTGTGGACTTAAATATTTTTTTCATATCATTTCCTCGCATTGTCGCCAGAGCCAAAGTTTGCACTAGTTTGCAGAGTATAAAATCTTTCTTGATTTGAGTTAAATACATAGAGACTATAGACTCTTACTTTGTCAGTGCTTGTACTGTGACAATATGCGTATTGTATCATCCGTCACCAAAAAAACTCGATAGCTTAAATTACGTGCCAAACTAATTAATAAAAAAAAATTCTTTTTTTTTTTTTTAAGTATGTTGTGGTTTGTGCCTATAATACATTAAGTATATTTGTAAAAATATTGTGCGATCAATTTTAAGTGTATTGTTGTTTGTAGACCCAAATAAAGGAAAATTAATAAATAAAACAAAATCGCCTCCCGCTATCTTTCTCTATGTATTCTTAAACCTTTAAAACTACGCATTGATTTCAGAGGAAAGTGTATATGTTGTATTATCCTACTAATATTATAAACGTGAAAGTTTGTATGTGTGGATGGATGTTTGTTACTCTTTCTCATAAAAACTACTCAATGTAACTCAATGAAACTTTACAGTAATATAGCTTATACATTAGAATAACACATAGGCTTTATGTTATATAATGACAAATTTCCCACGGGAACGGGATAAACGGCGGGTAACACTGCCGAGGTACAGCTAGTTCATAATATAGTAGAAAAATAGGACACTAGCACATAGAATTGCACTCGCGCGAAGTCGGGGCGGGGCGCTAGTAGGTAATAAAATTAAAAATACAAACATGCACGTAGTATTAAATGTATTTGCATTAAAAAAATACAAAGTTCCTAATTCGACTATGTTTTATAATGCAAAAGTAAGGAAAATGTCATCTACAGTTTCATCATGGCAGTAAATAATTTTAGCCGGAGGTGCGTCACTTCTGACACTAGCTGAAAATGAGCGCCGATGCTGCGAGCCCCAATACACGCTGAGCCAAATGCCATTTCTCTACGGCAGAAGCTCAGAAAGAAGGTTACACCTATTTACTTTACTTTTGTGATCCGACAGAGAACCAAAGTCATCGACGTAGCTCATCGTTTTAGAAAGCTGAAGTGGCAGTGGGCCGGCCATATTTGCCGTAGAACCGATGACCGTTGAGGAAAACGAGTTCTTGAGTGGAGACCGCGTCTCGGCAAACGGAGTTTAGGACTCCCTCAGGCAAGGTGGACTGATGATATACGCAAGATGGCTGGCAGAAGCTGGATGCGAGAAGCCGAAAACAGATCACAGTGGCGTGCAATCGGAGAGGTCTATGTCCAGCAGTGGACAGGTATGGGCTGATGATGATGATGACTTTACTTTTGTTTCTACAGTCCATTCATAAATGTCCTTTCTTTTTTTTCTAAATTTCTACCCACAATGATAAAACATAGCTCAAACATCACTCAAGTCTACCTCAAAAAGCATAGGTAGGTACTTATTGTTTAGTCTTTTCCTTCGTTTCCTTTTTTTCTTTTTTAGTGAAAACAGCTGTACTTGCCACGCAGTTGAAATTACCTCTCGTGCAGCGAAGGGCCGATTTAAAAAGGAACGTTCCGTAAAAGAAGTTATCACCAATAAACTTCCTCACGTAATCCGTCAAATTCAAATGCCACGAGTAGTGACCCTGAAAAAGAAACCAGAACCACAGTCATATAAAGTTGAATGTCATATGACACATTAGTACCTTGTGCATCCAATGTACACACATCAAAAGTGTCTAGGATGATCCCTACATACATTACATACACGTACATTTTAGAAGATTGCAATCAAGAATATATTATTTTACAAAAACTTAATTCATTCATAATTTATTCAAAATGTGGTGATAACTCATTGATACAGGCATGGGGAATTAGGTAGGAGACGATGATTTAAATAAATTAGATTTTTTTTTAGAGCTAAAAATGTTCTTGATCCCTAGCCACTTTTAATGTGTGTATATTACTTTGTAAGCAAGAATAGGGATAGTGAATGACTCACTCGTTGCATAAAGATGTAAAAAAATATACTCGTAGGTTCATACCATGCATCAAGATCAGCTTTATATAAAAATCAAAAACACTTTTCGTTGTCATTTCATAACTCCCGAACGGGTGGACCGATTTCGCTAATTCTTTCTTTGTTGTACTTGTTAATGACAGCAGAAGGTTCTTATGAAAGAAAAAAATTACATCCACTGCTGGGCACAGGCCAACCTAGATATTGATATTAATAGTTAAGTCAGGAAAACGTCTGTCGAGTCCACTAGTACGCTTATAAAAAGTCGCCACCCACTGTATGCACTGTCCCCATGTATGCATTAGATCTTTAAAAGTGCGCATCGGATTTTTTTAACGCGGTTTTCTTTAGTCGATGTAATGATTCTTGACGTTTATATGCATAATAAATGCTATAATAGCAAAGATACACTGTTAATATTGCATTAGCAAAACAGCGTTTTCCATGTCTGCTAAAAAAAACAACAGCAGTGTATCTACTAGATTTCTGTACAAATTTTAAAAGAATTACATACGAGCAAACTAACACTACCCCCAGGATTTAAATATTATATACACATTTAAGCACAGAAACCGTGCACAATTTCAGCTCAATTCAATATCAAAAATCTTGAAAGCTGCATTATAATATTTGATATCCTTTAGCTATAAAATGAAAATGCAAAGTCTTTACGGTCTCAATAACGCAGTTGCTATTGATGCGGACAAGGCTCCTCAAGATGGCGGCGTAGGCGAAGTGGTTACACGGGTCCCGCAGCTCGTACGAGAACACTGGCGTCTTCATGTTCCCCTGAATACTCGTCACTGATATTCGCGTTTTAGTCTGAAATTTAAGTATATCATTCAATTATAGGTAACTAGCTAACCTGGCTAACGTTCGTTTACTTTATAGCCTATATGTTATTATAGTTTATAAGTTACAATGCTGCCAAGTTTCACCAAAATAGTCCAGTACTTTTTGCGTTAAAGAAGGACAAACATCCATCCATTCATCCAAACTTTCGCATTTATAATGTTAGTTGTCAACGCCAGGTTAACGCCAACATTACAACTGCCAGGTTGTAGAATGATTCCTGAGTCTGTGTTTCCTGCGCAGTAATGTCTGGAGGTCTTCAAGACGCAGGTAAATAGGTACCTTATGAACAAGTGTGTTCCATCGTAAACCACATCGCCCCTTAACGTAAGGCAGCATGCACGTGTGTTACGTTTGACCATGCTGCCTGCTGTAGTGGTTTAAAAAATCCATAAATAAACTAGCGACCCGCCTCGGGGTAAAATCATGGCCCGTACCCCGGAGGCAGGTAGGCTTGGGTGGTACTGAGCATGTCTTGAATTCGTACTATTGGACAGTATCAGGGAAGTAAAAAATCCCACTTAACCCATCCAACGGACGGTTAGTGACACATCCTGTATCCGTCAGAATACTGATAGACCACGGATTCTAGATTCTTGGCCGACTGAACAATTTCCCAGTGATCGCAGGAAGGTACATATGAATCACTAACCAGTGGCGTGCACACCATATAGGCAAAAAAACAGATCGATTGAAACAGATTGCTAGATCTTTTTTTGTTGTACTCACGACCTAGGCTGACGAAGCTGTATAGGTATACATTCTTCGTAAAGACAAGTTACCTATACATAGTTGTCAATCCTTTGGGATTACTGCCTACCTTGTCGTAAAAGACAGCGCACGCCACTGTCACGTACCTTAGAGATAGCGCAAGGAGTCTTCACAGTGACGTTGTAGTGAACCATCAGCTGATCTTTTTTATTCTCTTCCTTCATTTTGAACTCAGCAACAGACTGCTTCAACTCGCACAAGTCGAATTTTGTTATTTTGAAATCGAACGGTCCCTTGAAACGAATAATGTTAAACTAATAAAATAACACGCAGTAGATACCGCTGTAGTTTCCGCAACCCGACGCCCAATGCGCGTATTGTGCGTGATTTGGGTGGTCACCCCCTCCAGGAACCCTAACAGACTGTTTGTGTCTTTGACGATCTTCGCAGAGATCGTCCGGCCGTTTCCCATGCATCCTGAAGGAGTTCAATGTTGCTGTACATAGAAAAAAGATAGAGCAGAGGCGATAGGACAGTGGGCTCCCTTCCTCGTACTAAGACACAACAGGCAGTAATAATATTATTAAAAACAATTGAAGCGGCATTAAATCATAGTGATAGATCCATCATCGTCATTGCTAGCACCCTTTCATTACGTAGTTTCCTCCCGACACTTTCCTTCACCATGAGTAACATATTACATACCGAGAAACCTATTAAGGTACTTGTTATAGAAGAATTACACAATGACTTCATTTGGTTACTTACATAAGCATTTTTATTCTTATAATCAAACACAAATTCACTGAAAACCACATTCACTGTCATGACCCCGATCCACCACCAACGAAACATTTTAGGAAAATTACACGGAAAATGGAAACATACAACTTTTATTTAATATGTACCTAAGTACAACGGAAACATTTATATCTTATTAGCTTAACTAACTACTATAATCTATCAACTATAATCATCAATTATTATTTTGTATAAAATCGTATTTTCAAATACCAGCACTAGACTACGTATATACAGATCATAGAATCGTTACAGATACAGATAGATATCAAATATCCTATTTAATAGCCAACAGTTTACTGTCATTAAATTATTGCAATAAAATGATAAATTTCCGATTGAACGTGGACACTGAACCGTACATAAATTCACCGGTCTCCACTTGCTGGTTACTAACAAAACGTAAAATCTAGCAGATCATTGCTTAGCAAGTGCCTACGTCTGTCCCACTTTGAGAATAAAAGACGTGAAATGTATTATTTAATCATCCTCTAAATATAAAAGAGCGTGCCTTAAAACAACTTTAAAATGTTATTGGCCAATTAAAAGTGACCTCTAATCTTACCGTAGGTGATATCTAATTATTATATACATCTAAATTGTTCTAATTTTAATTTGAAGTGTCAAATTTTTCATTGGAAGATATTGTAGTAGTTGATAATACTAAAATAAGAAATTGACTTGCATTCTTGCATATTTATAATGGTTACTTGGTTCTTTTAAATATTTTTCGGGATTTTCTGTAGAACTTGGCTTTTTTACATTGGTTATTTTGAATTTGTGAAAACGAAAGCGAAGATTGTATAAGATTCATCTTATTGCAATGAAATTGTAGTCTATTTTAACATTCGTAACATTATCTCCCGGAAGAATACGGTTGATTTAACCGACCAAACTCACCAACCACCTGTTGAAGATCATTCGGGCCCGTATTCTGAAACTCGAACCAATTCAATTCAAAACGTTCACTCAGGTAAGTTCTATGCTTTGTTTGGCTCTAATGGCAAGTGTGCAAAAGATGTAGCTCAGGCTGACTTCAAAATAGATCACATTTAAGCAGATCGATCGATTATCGATCTAACAAAACACAATACTCAATCTGTGAGAGTCTGTGTTTCCTGCGCAGTACAGTCTGAAGGTCTTTAAGTCGCGGGTGAATAGGTACCTAATGAACAAGTGTGCTTCATCGTAAACCACAACGCTGCTTAACACCAGGCAGGATGGTGGTCAAACGCTTATTCATAGTGATAAAAAAAATTAGACATCGGTCTCCGAAAGAAAAATCGAGGCGTATGTAATACTTACTTGAGGTGCATTATTCTCTTTTGGAATGTGGCTTAAGCTGGCTGGACAAATCTTCAAAATAGGTCACATTTAGGCGAGTCAATAGGGCACTATATGTGACTGATAAACATCCTTACTTCAGAATTTGTGACGCTTCAGAGGCTTAGATAAGAAAAAGTGTCCAGCCAGCTTGAAAAAGTGTTTTTCACTGGTTTCTCAATCTCGGCAACGGCAGTGATTTTGACAAGTTCTTGTATATTAACGGTCATCAGTGAAGCCATAGAGCCAAAAGTTTTATGATACCTGCAGCGGTTTAATAGAAAAATGCAAAAATCTGTGTCCAGCCAGCCTGATTTCACGTAGAAAGCCAGACAGCCTGAACTCAGGCTGGCTGGACACTAGACACTAGTTTTCACTATTATTAAAACCTTCAATGTGACGACATAAATTCAACGTTATTGTCATCATAAATTGCGTCACTAAAAGCTAGTATAGAAATGGTATTAAAAAACGCTCCCGTTAATCAGATTCAGCTGTGTCAGAGTCCAGTATCGAGAGTGCAGTGTCAAGCTTTTACAATAGGACAACCAGGAGAATGGCAAAACGTCATCCATACCAGGTGGAAACGGTTTGCGTCTACTTTCATAGTGCGAACCGTCACGATGTGGAATGACTTGCCGGTCTCTGTGTTTCCTGCGCAGTACAGTATGAAGGTCTTCAAGTCGCGGGTGAATAGGTACCTAATGAACAAGTGTGTTCCATCGTAAACCAAATCGCTCCTTAACGTAAGGCAGGATGGTGGTCAAAGTTTGTAGTGGTTTAAAAAAATACATAAATGAAGTAGCGATCAGCTTCGGAGTAAATTAATAGAGCTCGTACCCCGGAGGCAGATAGGCTTGGGTGGTACTGAGCATGTCTTGGATTCGTACTATTGGACAGCATCAGGGATCGAAGCTCTAAAATATCCTACTTAACCCATCCAACGGATGGTTAGTGACACATCCTGTATCCGTCAGAATACTGGTAGACCACGGATTCTAGATTCTTGACCGACTCCATCGTAAACCATATCGCTTAACATCAGGCAGGATGGTAGAAACGCTTGTTCATTGTGTTAAAAAAAACAATACTATTGGTAATTAAAACATTGATCGTATCGTAAGTACATTGATAATAAAAAGCACCAGTTTATAGAATTTCTGTGTCGATTTTGGTAACATTCGATAGTCTAAAATGTCACGTAATTTGTTACCAGGATTTACGCGGTCATCGTGGATATGGTCTTTCCCCCCACCCTGTAGATGTCTAGATCTCTGTTGGTCGCACGGTTACAATGTTTCCACGGAGCGACCAACTTTATAAGAAAACTTCTAAACTCTTCGAATTTCAAGATTTCACCATTTAGTTTTGACTAATTCGTCTAAATCTGAGCGAAAGGTTTTATGATATAGGTAAAACACTGCGATTCTTGCACAAGTCGGCATATTCGAATGCTAAAAGCATACTGGAATACTAAAGGCATTCCAATATAAGGCATGCCGACTTGTGCAATAATGTTTTATCGACAAAAAAAATATAAAAAATCGTGAACAAATATTTTTCTGTTTTATAGTCATTTATTGGTTTGTAGAGTTAACTCCATAACTTCTTTTTTCTTCAAATTTAATTCTAATTAAGAATGAGGGACGGTATACACCAGAGCAAACATGACGTAAGATTACATAAGAAAATTATGTTTTCTTTTTATATGTTTTTTTGTCAAAAATAAGACACTCATAATGTAACCGAAACTCTCGGTTGACTTAAATAGGGAAGAATACGCAAAGCTCAATGCAGATGGCGCTTTGTTCGCTTGACCCATATGGACCAATGACAGTGAGGCAATCTGTCAAATGAACTTGTAGTGACAATCGATCAACCAATCGTGCTATTTTGGGTCAAGCGTTACTAGCGCCATTCGTTTAGTTTAGTTTTCAACCCCATTAGTTGCCTAACTTTTCAGATCAGACAATTGGTTTCCAAACTTATTTCTAGGGAATGACACTTTGTCACACCATTATGTCACACCATTATGTCACACCATTATGTCACACCATTATGTCACACCATCATGTCACACCATTATGTCACACCATTATGTCACACCATTATGTCACACTAGTGTAATACAGAGCTACCTATATGCTAGACGTAATGGGTTATGTTAGCATCTGAACTGCATATGACATCCAGTGAGGAAAGATAGCGAAGCTTGATTTACTTACTAGATCGGTCATCATCATCATCATCCCATACTTGTCCACTGCTGGACATAGGCCTCTCCAATTGCACGCCACTGTGATCTGTTTTCGGCTTCTCGCATCCAACTTCTGCCAACCATCTGCATCGCCTGAGGGCGTCCTACGCTGTCTCCACTCGAGAACTCGTTTTCCCCAACGATCATCGGTTCTAGGGCTAATATGGCCGGCCTACTGCCACTTCAGCTTGCTAAAACGATGAGCTATGTCGATGACTTTGGTTCTCTGTCGGATCACTTCATTTCAGATCGGTCATAATATTATCTTATGTTATCAAAATGGTGTAACAATGAGTCATCCCTTCTATTTTATTTGTGTTTAAATAAAAATAAAACTACATAATTCTTACTTTTTATTCATTTATTTTTTAACAAGGTCTTATAAGTATACGGTAAGGTAACAAACATGAACCCTGTAAGGGTATAACAATTATAAAACTTAAAACTTAGATAAAATTTGAATTAACAAGCAATTATCAACATTTATTAAAAATATTCAATCTTAAACGTATGATAGTATACATGAGTTTTGATAGGTGGATTCCTACTAGCGTACAGTCCCACAACGATCTTTTGTCGCATGAGTGCTATTAGAACATTAAATGTGATTTCTCGCCACACATGCAGATATTTCCCTCCCTTTCTTTGTTATTTTAGATGCTTTGTTTAATGCTTGCATTGAGATAATAGGAATAAGTATTATCTATCAATACAAGACGCGAATAGCTTAGATCGGGTGCCAAACTATTTAGTCACGCGCCAGAAATCCTTTATTAAATGCGCACGGACAAATATCATCAATGTCATTATTTTCCAAATCAAATTTAATTTAAATTAAAAATCCACTCAAAATCATGCAATGATAGCTATAATTAAGGCAACATATATGTACCCTTTAGCTTTTATAACATTGATCATTTCGGCCGCGTATGATACCGGAGTTTGGTAACCGGTATCATAAGAAGAAAAAATGATCCTTGTAGGATACTAGTATCCAACGAAAAAATGATCCTCGTAGGATACTAGTATCCAACGAAAAAATGATCCTTGTAGGATACTAGTATCCAACGAAAAAATTATCCTTGTAGGATACTAGTATCCAACGAAAAAATGATTCTTGTAGGATACTAGTATCCAACGAAAAAATTATCCTCGTAGGATACTAGTATCCAACGAAAAAATGATCCTCGTAGGATACTAGTATCCAACGAAAAAATGATCCTTGTAGGATACTAGTATCCAACGAAAAAATGATCCTTGTAGGATACTAGTATCCAACGAAAAAATGATCCTCGTAGGATACTAGTATCCAACGAAAAAATGATCCTTGTAGGATACTAGTATCCAACGAAAAAATGATCCTTGTAGGATACTAGAAATAAATAAACACAGAGAAATAGAAATAACAACAATATAGATAAGGATACTATATCCAACGAAAAAAATAGATACAATATGATAGAAGAAATAAAATAATAAGATATCCAACCGAACACATGATACTTGTACGAAGATATAGATATCACAGAAAATAAAATATAACATATAGAATAAAGAAAAAAGAAATACTAGTACTCCAACGAAAAACAAAAAATGATAATAATAAAGATAAGGATAAAATAAGTATCCAACGAAAAAATGATCCTCGT
>SJJU01034354.1:0-13248 GCA_012932125.1 Conopomorpha cramerella | reverse complement strand
ATGGGACTCTTCTTCAGCATGTACGCAATGCAACGCTTGTACGGTGAAGGACAACATCGTGATGAAACCCGCGCACCATAAGGAGTGTGAAGTTGTGAACACTATAACGGCGATGGGGTCACCCCCTGTCACGTTGGGTTAAATACGCTTGGTGAACCGTGGGCATTTGCTTTATAGCAAATGCTTCTGCCTAGCCCACTTTGGGATTAAAAGGCGTGAAGTGTATTTTTTTTTAATTTGATACCTTCACAATACTCACACTAATACAACTTCTAAGAACAGACTAAGTCATGAGGTTTAGTGACTAGCCGGTTGCGGTTTACGAAAATTATAGGCTTTAAATGATGGCCGACGTCTCAAGTGTGCTTTACTGGCACTGATGGACAATAGAATGTCTAAATAGACTCGACTGCACTTTACACGTTACAAATTTTACAAAATACAATTTTAACATCCAGGTAACTTAGTGATGGGTCCTTTTTTTAAATCTTTAATTTGTTCAAATTCAATTTTTTTCCCATAAGTGTTAGTTGTAAATTAAACTAAAAAAAAAATTATAAGCCATACATCTTAAGATTAAGGCTGCTTAGTGATGGATCTTTATCAGATTAAATACCATATACACGAATAAACTACCATCATAGGTAGATCTAGAACTTAACTTTACAAACATTAAACTGACAATAATCTCACTTACTTCTTTTCTTTGGCTAGTTTCCCTAAAGTTTTCTGTTTGTGCTTTTGGTTATTGAAGAATGTTGAAACAAGTTGAAAATCACGCACAAGTCTTTTTCTCCTTGTTCTTTCGCGCAGTCTTCTCGTGTATATATCCACTTGGGATAGTTTTAATGCTGCAATAGAATAGCATATTGTTATATTTTCTAGTATGAATAATTTGAGACCGTCTGTGGTCCAGTTGGTCGGATACTTGACTTGTAACCGGGAGTTCGCGGGTTCGAGTCCAGCTACTGGACGCGTACCAATGGGACTCTTTTTCAGAGCTTATGTACGCAACGCAACGCTCGTAGGGTGAAGGACAACATAGTGATGAAACTCGCACACCACAAGGTGTGTGAACCCTATGACGGCGATGGGCTCACCCCCTGTCACGTTGGGTTAAATACGCTTGGTGAATTGTGACCACTTGCTTATTAAGCTATTGTCTCTGCCTACCGTGGGGTAGGGTTTGGGATTATAAAGCGTGAAGTGTTTTTTTTATGAATAATTTGAAACAAAGTTGCCTCACATTGTCTCTCCATGCACAGAGACAATTCATCAGCCACATGACATCCACTGCTGGGGCCTCCCCCAACCATTTTTTAAAGTTCTCCGCAATATATCGGGTTCCCCATCATCAGATCTTTCCAACAAAAAAAAACATCAAAATTGATTCATAAATGTCACAAATATACATAAAATAGCATAAATTAAGCAAGAACAGAGAAAGACTCCTTGTTTGAAGTTGCTTAAAATTTCAAGATGTATATAAGTATTGATGTCATAATATACCTAATTTAACTTAATATTTTTGAACATAGGTGCAAATATAATCAATGCCAAGCTTTGTTATTTAACAAGAAAGTAAGCTCGAGCTTGTCTTTGAGTCAATTCATGCCTATATACCAGGTGAAAAATATTGAGTTAAAATGTCTGTGTATGTTTCATTAGGTACAAAATGAAAATTTAACTTACCAATATCCAAATCGTCATCCTCATTATTTAGTGATAGGTTTGATATTAACTGTTCTGCTTCATGATCATGTTCCTAAAATATAAAATGATATTACATTAAAACCTATTAAAATTTTATTTGAATTATCATTTAATTTTTCTTGATTTCAATATAGAAGATGCTCATTTAAACTTGTCTCCACGCACTCATTCTACTACTTTGTGTTGGAGCAGTAATAACTAGTCACGCAAGCAAACTGGAAAAATTAATAAATGGGCACACATCAATCCCTGCAGCACCGCACAAAACAGACAATGCAAGTGTTATCTCATCTTTTCACTTCTCATGGTATTTTGCAATATTTGACAGAAACCATTTTAGTGTCTCATCTCTAATCTATGTGGCAAACACAATCAATCAGTGGCCAGAATAGGTGTTAGATTACGTTAGGTAGTTTTTATGTTAATTTTCCACAATCTGGCCCACATGCCAGGCAGCACTACCCCATAATGTGTAAACATATTAAGTAGTAGTTTGATATATAAGTTATAAAATACCACTCACTCTCTCAAAATCATCTCTATTTGGCATGTAGCATAGCTGCGATGCTTCATCAGTGGTAACAGCCAGTGGTGGTAGCCGGGACACTGCATTTGGACCTAGCGGGCCATTGTCACCGTCTGTGCAGTGCACTGAGGGTCGCAGCGACTCAACATTACCCCATGTAGCTCTGCCTATTGTTCCTTCTAAAAATCTTGAAACATATTCCTCTTTGACCTCTGTAAAAAAAAGCGAGATAAAGATAGTACAGTTCACAAACTTTCAATAGTTGTACCTACTAATTTTTTGCTCTTACCTTCTGGTGACCTATTGACTTGTTTGGCAATGTCATCCCAATTGCCGTATCCATATAATTCAATAGCGTGTAAAAGTTTTACTTCTTCATTCGCCGACCAATTGCTTTTTCCCAGAAATATTCCAAAAGCCCCAGAGTCCTGAAAAGTTAGTTGTAAACATGATTCAAAACTTTTATTTCACCCAAAACATTAATTATAATAAATACCACGCGAAGTACGCACCACAAACTGATATGGATGATCATTTTTATGAGGTCCAATTTCTGCACCATGGGAGAAACACTGTAATAAAAATGTTTTCATTCAAAACTGTTCAAATAATTGCGCCAAAATTACGAGAAATATGGCGGGGCGTTACAACTTCACCTGCAAACAAATATCAAAGTCGACACATTCTGCACATCGCACTCGGATCCCGTTGATTTCTTCTTGGCAATTTGTGCAATTGTATTTTGAATATAAATCTGAAAAAGACATTTGATTAGACGTTAATTATCACCACTATCGTAACTTTTGTTGGCAAACGGCGATAGAACCAAACAACTCACCAGCCATTTTTTTCTGCAACTAACATAGACATTATAGACGTATGCTCGTCGATTAGTGTTGCCAGAATCAAAATATGAAATATGCAACGGACAGCGACGACATTATGGCGTGTTTACACTTGTAGATACATTGACAACAATTTCATAAACATTGACAAATCAATCAGACTGTCAAATTTATTCCAGTGATTGCGAATTTTGCCTTCTAAAAACCAAAATATTTTCGAGAATTTCCAATTAATCGTTGATTTCGTTTCATATTTTGCAGTGAATACAAAAATTCTGCAAGTGAATTATTTGTTTCTCAAAGTAATTGGTGAAATACGGAGACATACTGCTTTCACGTATGGCTCACGGGCATATGAAGTGATAGACCTTCGTTCTCGTATTCTACAATTATGAAATCAAGTAAACGAAGGCTTCAAGCTTTAACAGAAAACGCAGATGGATTGCCAAATTACTTCAAAATGGATGACTCGGAGACTTCTATGCCACCAGTGCTCAGATCTCGGCTACATGATCTGTTTTCACAAATCGAAAAAGAGTTTGACCTGCTTTATACTGAAAACCTGAACTGTAAGTAAAACAACAAGCATTCAAATCTTACATTGATGTCTTTAATTTTAAGCCAATATTGTTTTTATTGCAGTGCAAGAAAAAATTGATATTCTTAGTGAAAAACTAGAAAGGGAGAGCTTTGTAGGTGACCGCCAGAATGCTGATTATCTAGATTTCGAAAATACTACCAAAAATTCTAAGGTTAAATGTAAGTACCATCTGAAATTTGTTTCAAATTAGGCATACCTACATAATGTACATAGGAAGCATGGTCAATACTTACTGCTATATTCAGTATATATGCTATAAAACTAAAATTACTATCTAATGTACTTATGTCTACTTAGGATCAATTAGTCCATTTTTTGTCAACATTTGACTAGATTTTCAGACCACTAGGACCAGTCTAAATTTATGAATATGTAAATTTGGCATGTAAAAGTTATTGGGAATGCTTGAAATGATAAATTTTAACTCAATGTAAGTTCATATGGCAAAGGTAGTTCAATGATAATGAAAGGAGGTATGTGAATAAAATACCTCCTTTTTTACAGTAACTTACAGATACTTTCAATCATCACTTATAAATGTCTAATTCTTATCTATACTAAAATAATATGTTATGCTTTTAGTATCTCAAAGCAACTCTCAAAAGGTGAAAGCTAGCCACAAATTGAGGGTGCAGACAAGCAAAATAGTATCGAGCTTCAAAGCTCCAACATACAACTGTCAATTGATACGGGAATTCACTGGACACAAGGATGGAATATGGGATGTCACATCTGCCAGACCAGGACAGCCATTGTTTGGAACAGCTTCTGCGGGTATGTACTAAATTAATATTGCCAGGGGCCTTTTTAAATATGACAATTGTCTATTACTATGACAATCCAGTTTACAATGTGGTGATGGAATTAAATTGATGAATAATCCCAAACAGAAATCAATGCAATGGACATAAAAATGTCATTGTATTGAGGAGTTTTTTAAAAATCTTTCTACCAAGTATAGTTGAAAATCAAAGAGATGCAACTACTTTATTCTATGAATGTTTGTCTTTGGACTTGCTCTCTTGTTGATTTTTTTAAACAAACCTCCTCATAGACAATTTTTATATTTATTAAAAGGGCTTCCTTTAGCCAAACCTAAAAACTGTACAGACCTGACATTTGCACAAAAGCAGCCAGTATTTACACTTTAATTAGTGTGGATTTGATGGCTTAATATATGTAACAAATATGTTTATGAAAGTCAAGGTTTCGTTTATCTTGTCAAATACTAATGAAATGTAAATAAAACCAGTACTTACAGATATAGAAAGTCTTACAAAAGCCACCCAAGTAAATTAGACAGCCATTTAGTAAAAAATTGTAATTTTTTTTTGTAATATATTTTTCTCTTCCCAAATCCTTGATTTTTCTTAATCTTGAAATCATAATGCACAGATCACACCGCCAGTATTTGGAGCGTTGAATGGGGCAAGTGTTTGCTGCAGTACACAGGACACTCGGGGTCCGTCAACTCCATCAGGTTTCACCCGAGTCGCGACATTGCTCTCACCAGCAGCGGTGACACCACTGCTCATGTGTGGCAGGCTGCAGTCAATTGGGATTTTCCTGTGAGTAGTATTTCAGTTATGCAAAAACTAGCTTTCCGCCCGCGGTTTCGCCTGCGTGGACTTCGGTTATATTGCGGATTAAAGGACAACTATAAGAAAACTTATTATTCCTACGGAAAAATCTAAGTTTCCTCCAGGAATATAAATTTTTCTGGGATAAAAAGTACCCTATTATTTAATCCGGACTTTTAACTTTACATATGCAAAATTTCAAAGCAATTGGTTCAGTAGTTACGGCATGAAAGCGGAACAAACAAACTCACTTTCCAATTTATAATATTAGTAAGGATAAAATCCACTTTCCGTCTTTTAATCACAAAGGATGGTTGGCTTACTAAGCATATGCCCATGGTTTACCAAGTGTATTTAACCCAACATAATAGGGAGTGAGCTCATCTTCTTTATGGGATTCACATACTTTGTTGTATGCAGGTTTCATGACTATGTTTTCCTTCACTGTATAAGTGTTACATTGCGTCCATAGCAGTGTTATGTATGGAAAAAGTGTTTCACTATCATAGATTAAACCCATACATGAAGGTTGTCTGACTTCAGGTCAACAATATAGCAATGTTCCAATTAAACCTATAACCATAATACTAAAGCCATAACCACTCAGTATGATCTTTATAGTTCAATGTCAATTGCTTGTAAATAATTTATGGTTTCGGTGTTAAAATATACTTTTCAATTGGAGTACCAGATTTTATGTAGATTTAAGCATATCTAAATAATTCTTGCTGGCATTGACACAGAAATTGGGCAATGTTAATATGTCATTCAATAAGGCCATCAGGTTTTGTTTAATACAGAGTTACTCAAACTTATTTACTACCAACCACTGAAAATAAATTGCTTTTTTAAAGACCTCTATTTTTTTATTAATCACTTGAAAACCGCTATGACTTTAAATGAAATAAATTACTGCGCGCTCTGTTATTGGCGAGACCTGATATGAGATATGTTTATTTCTTGGTCTCATTGCCCCCTTTTACGCCTGCACCACCAACTAGAATGTGTTAGAAGCTAGGTAGGTCACTTTAGGAAACACTGGTCTAATAGATAGTTAGGACTCTGTACTCTGACTGCCGGAAGATTAATTTTGTTTTCACAATTATGAATTCTGCTCTGCTAATCATAAACTTCAAATTCACTTGTCGATTGTATCTGATTTATAAGACATTGGCTGTGAAAACAAAATTAAAATATGATTTAACTTATTAACAGTGTATTTTTTACACAAACATGTGTATAGTGTTTATAGGTACGTTTTCTTTCAAAGTGACCTACTTTTTCTCACATTAAATTGTTAACAATGTATGCTTTATTGTCATATACAATGTTAACCTTGATTACATGGACGGCTTAACATTGTTATTGTAGGAAGGCTCGGGCAAACATTTGATCAGTATAGCACACTTTGTCCTTCGCTACAGAATAATGTAAACAGTATGTCACCTTGCTTCGTTGATAGAACTCTGCTATTATTTTGTACTATCTGACCCTGCAAACGTTGTTTTGCCAATATACATTATTAACAGTGAAGAGCGTCTGTGGTCCAGTTGGTTGGATCCTTGACTTGTAACCGGGAGGTCGCGGGTTCGAGTCCGGCTACTGGACTTGTACCAATGTGACTCTTTTTCAAAAAAAAAATTAATGAAAAATGTATGCTTGGTGAATGGTGGCCATTTGCTTTAGCAATTGCCTCTGCCTACCTCGCTTTGGGATTAAAAGGCGTGAAGTGTATATTATACATACTATGGGGAAATATATTTATTTTTCATTTCCATACAAAATAGACTATTTTTTTGTCTTGGTATTGTATGTGGAGAAAATTTTTATTTATTTCCCCGTATTGTAGCCATAGTTAAAGTTGTTCATATTGACGAGCCCAACAACGTTTCTAAGACCAGTGATCGGGGGCATTTTACACGCAGTATAAAGCCTCCTCAAGAATCACTATCTATTAAAGTAAACCGCATGAAAATCCGCTGCGTAGTTTTGAAGATCTAAGCATACATAGGTACAGATAGCGGGAGGCGACTTTGTTTTATACTATGTAGCAGCGGCGAAGCTACGAATTTTTCGGAAGTAAGCCGAAAAACTTACCTAGGTACCAAATGCCGCATCCGAATTATTAGGTAGGTACCTGCGTAGATCAGTAGGTACCTACTTAACCCATTAACGCCCAGAAGAATGCTTACTCTTTAATTGACTTTGACTTTTATTACCAAGTAATAGAGTTTAAAATAACTTGTCAGTCTCCGAGTAATGTGGGTGCTAATGTTGTAATGTTAAACATCTGTAAATTTGCAGTAAGTTCGATGGGAATCGGCTTATTAGGTAGCTACGCCACTGCTATGTAGTGATAGTAAAATCGTCACAATACAAGCGTAAACTAATCACCTATAACAGGGCTGTCCAAACCATGGCCCGCGGTTTGGATAACACGAAGTTATTAATGTTTAATGACGCAGGAAGTGTCATGAAAATTTACAGACTGCTTTTTTGGCCAACGATAAAAAAAAATTTTTTTTTTTCGTATTTGGCCAATGGAAACATTCGGCGATACTAATATGTCAGCTATAAACTTTTACAGCGTGGCCAATCATCTGAAGAGGAATTGGAAGGTGGGGGCGAAGAGAGTTTGGAGGGTGGCGACCGACCGGAAGTCCTGCGTACGCCGTTGACGGAGCTGTCCGGCCATTCCGGCGTAGTGGTCGCCGCCGATTGGCTGACCGGTGGCGATCACGTCATCACAGCCTCCTGGGATAGGACAGCTAGTTTGTACGATGTAGAGACTGGCGACTGCTTGCAAGTTCTTACAGGTAATTTTACGTGCACATTCGCTCATTTACTGCAACAATGCGACTCTAAAGTTGGCATTTTCTCTACGAAACAACTTACACGTCTTTTCAATTATATCGTATTGAAAGCTTGTTTTAAATTCTGTAATAAATAACTGGATTATTCTGTGCGTTAGTACATGTTAAATTTAACATCCATTTCAAGCAAATACCTGACATTGAATTACAGGATAAGGAATAGTGTGATAAGAGAAAGTTGCGGTTTGTTACACACAAACAAACATTACATAACAGTTTAGCCTAATGCGTAATGCTGTACAATACAAATCTAAAATAAAAACAATAAAATACCTATTTTAAACATAACATATACTTACATAACGAAACACTATTTTTTTTATAACGCTTAACTCAAATTGTCTACCGTAGCTTCTGTGAACACCTTCAGCGTACATGAAAAAACATCAATTTTCTGGGCAGTTCTAACCATACCTTCTCCATCTCAAACCAAAAACAACTAAACTTGCAATACTAAACTGACGTTTAGAATAAAACGAGACAACGATACGAAAAACATGCACGAGTGAAAGAGTAACAAAAAATATCTTCTGTCTCTTACTGCGTATCAGGGTAAATCTGAATCTAAACAGTCAAATTAGAAGTAAAAGTGACAGCAGTGGCGTGCACACCAAATAAGCAAAAATACACTGCCTAACTTAGTATTTTGGTTAACCGACCTAGTAATAGAGTTATTGCTAGATCCTTTTTTGTTGTACTCACGACATAGTCTAACGAAGACCATGTGTTTTGTGGGTAAGCAGATAGATAGGCACCTTTTCTAGATATTTCGTAAACACAAGTTATCTATACATAGGTGTCAATCCTTGGGGATTACTGCCTACCTTGTCGTAAAAGCCAGTGCACGCCACTGAGTGACAGTTTGGATCCAGAAGTACCTACATAATTTTCCATACATTTTTTGTGGAAAAGAGACAGTCTTGACTGTTTGGTCTGAGTTCTCCATGCTCTCATCAGGTCACGACCACGAGTTGACACACGCGTCCGCCCACCACAGCTCCCGTCTAGTGGTGACGGCGTCACGTGACACCACATTCAGGCTCTGGGACTTCCGCGAGCCGATACACTCTGTGTCAGTCTTCCAGGGGCATACCGAGTGAGTACTGATTCCTCTGTAAATGGTATTAGTAACAAAGCGTTGTTTTTAGTCCAATAATATAGTTTTTAAGATAAAAAATACCTTCTTTAAGGCCGGATCTCCATCAAAGCGGAGAGGAGTGGAGATGTGTTCATACAGTTCTAGCCCGCTCAACCCATGAGCTGTATTTATTTGTATATATATATATACAATAAATATATATATATATATATAATAAAATAAATAGGGACAGACAGCGGGAAGCGACTTTGTTTTATACATGTAGTGATTTATATATAACTTTGGTAACCCGTTGCAAAGCCCGTGGTCAGCTGGGCTACGAGAAATATGAAGCTAATTGCTGATTGAATGAAACATTAATGGCCTACTGTAATAATTTCAGGAGTGTGACATCGGCAGTATTTACGCGAGAGGATAAAGTTGTCTCCGGTTCCGACGATCGTTCCGTCAAAGTAAGTTGAATGTTAGCTATTATTTGTTATGAAAGAACACCAACTATGTGGATATTGTAAAGAGCAGTCTTGATTGACCCATTAGCACCCAATGTACTCGGAGACTGACAAGTTATTTTAAACTCTATTACTTGGTAATAAAAGTCAAAACCAATTAAAAATTTCTGGGCGTTAATGGGTAGTAACGTTAAAGAAAAACGAACCGACTTTACCCAGTACTAGTCACCCTACGATTTTTCAAAGATACCTTCTATTTATCTGGTTTGCTGTCATCAGACCATAAGCTCTTTACCATGGGTCCATTTTCAAAATATGTATCTTCTTTGCAACAGTAAAATAATCATCAAAATTGGTTCATAAATGACGAAGTTATCAGTTCATTAGAAAGCATAAAAAAACATAATATGGTTTAACTCTTTCCCGGACAGTGAACGTCTGTACGTCATAACAATAAAACATATATTGTGTCTATGTTACTGTCCTTAAATGTGTTAATTATGAAACCTCACATTCAGATAAAAACTAAATAAACCTAATTTTGCAATGTTAATGGGAGGTTTTCTGACACGTGGCTTATTACAGTTCTAAGAAATGCCAATAGATGGCACTATCTAGACAGGATTGTCATTTCATATTTAAATTTGTTGACAATTCTAAAACGAGTTTCTCCTTAAGATCATGTCTGATTAGCGCCATCTGTTAGATGTTTTGGAACTACTTTTGACATATTCGAAGCTATCAGAAAACCTCTCATTACGATCTAAAAAAACACTTATTTCCATCCAGGTATGGGATGTCCGTAACATGCGTTCAGCTCTAGCGACAATACGCTCGGACTCGTCTGTGAACAGGGTGTCGGTCTCGTCCGGGGGTCTGATCGCGATCCCCCACGACAACAGGCAAGTCAGGCTGTTCGACCTCCAGGGTCAGAGGCTGGCAAGACTCCCAAGGTCCAGTCGACAGGTAAGGTGTTAGACAATCTATCGAAGAGCCCTGGCAGTTTCATATATTTCTGCACCAACGCATTATCTAATATATAAAATTCTCGTGTCACAGTTTTCGTTGCCATACTCCTCCGAAACGGCTTTACCTATTTTTACCAAATTTTATATACGTATTCAGTAGGTCTGAGAATCGGCTACTATCTCTTTTTTATGCATCTACCGGTTGTATTTCTCCCAATACACGGGGCACAAAGGCAACTTATTTTGGCAAAACAAATGTTTGCCGGGACAGCTAGTATATTATATAAAAATCAAAGCCACTTTTCGTTGTCACGGCATAACTCCGGAACGGGTGGACTGATTTCGCTAATTCGTTCTTTGTTGTGCTTATTAATGCAGAAGGTTCTTATGAAAGAAAAAAATGACATCCACTGCTGGGAAAAGGCCACCCTGGATATAGATAAGACAGGGCAACGTCTGCCGAGTCCACTAGTTTACAATATATCTTAAGTAAATAACACACTCAACCTACAACCTGAAAAAACGATTATGAATAAAATAAGCTCCGTAATTCTTGCTGAAATATAAACGTGCAAATTTGTGTGTAAAAGTCGAAAGTGTCAGGGCTCTCCTGCGTTGAACAATGGTTTAATCCATATACCTGTACTAGCTGATCCGGTAAACATTGTTTTTGGGAATTTCGGGAATTCCTTCCTTAGGGCACCTAAGCCAAGTCCCTGCCAGATTTCAAGTTCCTACGTTTAGCCGTTTGGACTGTGCGTTGATTATCAGCTATCAGTCAGCTTCGCCTTTTATATATTTAGATATACATTGGGATTGGATGGGCCGCACATGGCCTTGAGATGTGCGTTGGTATGCAATGGGGTTATCATTTGTATGAAATATTGGAAATGTCCAAATTTTATCGCGGGGTATAATAACCCTAGTATTATAAAGAGGAAATATTCGTATTTCGATGCGTCTTTCAAGCAAGGAACAAAGCTACATTATCCCTGAGCAACACATTGTCTTTCATCAAACTTCAGCAATCGTTCAGTCAGTCACAACAAGCAACGTTCGTCGAACATACTGTCAACCTTATTACGACGTATTAAAAACCATTATCGGCTTTATTTCAGGGTCATCACCGCATGGTGACGTCAGTGGCGTGGGTTGATGACATGTCTTCGACCATCAACTTCTTCAGTTGCGGCTTCGACCGCAGGATCCTTGGCTGGTCCATTCAACCATCCAAAGAAAACTGAACCTTACGCGTATTCTATGAAATGTAAGAAATACACCATGACTTTTGCTTTGTTCTATTTCTGTCGCAAAGGAACAAAACTGTGTGAGGTCGTCCATCAGAAAGTATTTTCGTATATGGGAAGTGTGGAGCTATTACGAATTGAACCCTAATTCAGTTGTTGTAGTGTTCAAAATTGTAGTTACCGACTGTTACGTCTGGGCCGCTCAAAATTTTGTATTGTTCTTTTACTATAATTTTGCATCAATAACGGAAAGTTCTTGTTTGATGTTTGAACTGATTGTCGCTATCAACATCAGTTTCCACGAGACATCATTGAGATCTTAAAAAAAAATAACTCTTGCATTTCCGAATCGAAATAATTGATTAATTATTGATATTAATAGAACTGTAGGTCAAAGAACAAAAAAAAGGTTATGCATAAAAGTCAGCACACTACAACATAGAGGTATATGAGGTAGACGGCGCTCAAAGACACTAAAACATAGGTAAATATCTTATTAATTCGCTACTTTAAACAGTAGAACGGTATAGGCGGTTGTGGGTTTTTATTGAAAATTCTGGTCATAACTAACAGTCATATAAAATCAGATATTGAAAATTATCTCTCGAGTGTTCTGAAACGAAATTTTAATCACCGTCCCATAATTCGAAAACAACGCTTATTCCTAAACACAATAAAGTATTAAATGGCTTGGCATCATCGTAGCATGTTAGATTTGCTAGGTTAAACTTCTTTTTATAAGACAAGGGCTTTGCAAAAACTTAACTCCTAAGTTGTCTTTTGGGTGTACACATCCACTAAACGGGTTATACTGTTTCTGGATTAAATAATTCATTTCAGCTTCGACTAAAAGTATTTCTATAAAACTGTATAAGGAATGTACAATATTTTTTTTAAAGGAACTCGCACTTACATTGTATTTCATATTTGGAGTCATTTCGTGTTTTGGTTTGTCATTATATTATGTGCATCACAGCGCGATCATTGTAACAAAGTGACACATCGGACCTTATGCTTTATGACGTCGAGATTTATAGGTATAAATTAACCTCACTACGGAAAATCTATTTCTCCTCGTATTTGGCGACAATACTTGTTCCCGTAAGAAGTGGGTCACAACACACACAAGCTGTCATCTTACTAATACGTAATACTTTTATACCCCATTAGTATCCTTAAAGAAAGCGATCAAAGCTGTATTTTTGCACAGGAAAATTGTTTATTCATTCAGTTGAAGTTACTTACAAATGGTCTTTAAGTTATAGTCGGCGTCAGCTAAGAAGCAAATTCTGACACATTGATAAATCCATGAACAATTTTTAGAATGATATGACTGACAACCAAATG
>SJJU01034271.1:0-11858 GCA_012932125.1 Conopomorpha cramerella | reverse complement strand
TTGGTGTAGTGGTCAGCATGTCTGCCTCTGCTCCGTAGGGTCGTGGGTTCGATTCCCACCGCTGACAGGTGCTTAGGTGATGAGCTTTTAAGCACTTGTTGGATGTGTCTGGGTGTTTCATTTATATAAGTATGTATTTAAATAAAAATAAAAGTATTTAAGTAAATATATCTCGTTGTCTGATTTCCATAACACAAGTGCTTTAGCTACTTAACATGGATGAAGGCAATGTGTGTGTTGTTGTAAATTTATTTTATTTATTATTTACTTATAAAAACTCTTTTCTAATATCGAATTTTAATAGTAATTTAATTTGGGTGAAGTGAAAAAAGAAGATGAACAGTGAAGATAAATGCATTTATGGAAGCCTAGTGGTGGACGGCCCGCGATAGAAGTGTAGATTAAATACACTTCACGCCTTTTAATCCCAAAGCGGGGTAGGCAGAGGCACTTGCTAAAGCAAATGCCCACGGTTCACCAATCGTATTTAACTCAACGTGACAGGGAGTGAACCCATCGCTGTTATAGGTTATGTGGGTTTCATCACGATGTTGTCCTTCACCGTGATTGTAGATTGTACGTTATAAATAATCAATATTATACTATTGGACAGGCATATGTCCAGCAGTGGACAAAATTTTTGAAATACCTATATTAACGAAATCGTACAGAAAAAAAATACAATCGATTCTATTCTAACCGCCAGGATGTGGAATGACTTGCCGGAGTCTGTGTTTCCTGCGCAGTACAGTCTGAAGGTCTTCAAGTCACTGGGGTGAATAGTTAATGAACAAGTGTGCTCCATCGTAGACTACATCGCTGCTTAACGTCAGGCAGGATGGTGGTCAAACGCTTATTCATAGTGATAACTCAATTTTTTAAACTATCTACTACATGGTGAACTAAAAATACATCTCACATACATAACAACTTTTCAGCACATTGAATCTGACGATTTTTTAAGTCAGTCCTCATTTTTTTCCCACTGCTATGCCAGCGTCGTAGCCACGGCATGTAGCGTATGCAAACTCAGTTTTATCTGATTATTAAACGCATTACAATACCAGTTGATAAGACAGCCGCTTCAGCTGGACAATAACAAAGGTCCGCCGTTTCCAAGAAACATCCAACCCAGGCGTAGCTTACACTCATGTAGAAAGGTCGAACCATACTGCGTTCAAAGGCGTGACATACCTTCTTAATGCACGAACGTGTACTGGCCATCTGCACAGACCAGTCTACGAAGGTACCTCTTTAAAAAGAATATGCCTTCTCGTAGAATTCGAAAAATCTAAATTTGAATAGCACAACGCTTACCTCAGGAGATGAATTGGTAATGTGAACGAGTCATGTGTGGAGAATAGAGTATTGTGGGCAGAAACGTTAGGGAAATCCAATGCGAGACGCATGCCATACTTTGGGAACAGGATTTATATTATTCTAGTGGACAAAAATAGGCAGGCAACAGTTTAGTTTTACATACACTTTTTACAAATCTTAATATATAAAAATCCAGTGTCATGATGTTTGTTCCCAATGAACTCTTCATTAAGGCTACCGATATTCACAAAAGTTGGCATTTATATGTAACTAGCAAACACGGCGAACTCCGTTTCGCCACCAGATGGCTTCGTTTCGTTTTCCCGCTTTTCTGTTGAAAATTTTCTTAAATTTTCTTTGCTATAAACCTCACGGAGCCCGAGACCTTTCCAACGAATGCAAAACCGTGGAAATCGGTTCTTGCGTTCTGGAGTTATAGCGTCAGGGAGGAAAACCCGACTTATTTTTATATAGTAGATTTCGTCCAATTTGAGAGATAGGATAGTTTATATTTCGTGACATCCACTGTTGGGCACAGGCCACACTGGAGACACAGTTAAGACAGGACAACGTCTGTCGAGTACACTAGTAAAATAATAAATACATTTCACGGTTTTTTAAATCCCAAAGCGGGGTAGACAGAGGCGCTTGCTAAAGCAAATGCCTCAATGCAAACACTTCTTATACCAATATCGCTACTTAACATCAGAACACGATGGTGGTCAAACGCTTGTTCACTGTACAATAAATAAAAAAAAAATAGAAAAACAAGCCACAAGAATCCAAAAACCCCACAAATTTATAAGGCGATTAAAAAATAACGTTTTCGGTTTATAACTGGCGTGTAATATTAAAGGATCTATCCATAAATCTTTTAACTGAATTATGATGGCAATTAACAGGATTCCTTGCATAACAATGAGTTTTACCTGACCAAACAAGTACCTCGGGTTCTAATCTCAAGCAATTTGTTAGGAGATAAGATAGACGTAGCTTGCACGTATGCAAGTAACGCATTCATTGGAATCTTTGAGGCGTGGAACATTGATAAAGGTTACGAAATTGAATTAATTGATGTGGACGTTGACCCTTGACATGTGTTCAAATAAATAAAGAACAGTTAATGCAGTAAGTGGATTACGATTTCATTTTGGTCATCATCGTCAGTGATATTTTTTTTTTTAAATCACTATGAACAAGCGTTTGACCACCATCCTGCCTGATGTTAAGCAGCGATGTGGTCTACGATGGAGCACACTTGTTCAGTAGGAACCTATTCACCCTTTAAATAAATATATATTTATTTAAAGGGCATCTGTTGTCCAGTTGTTCGGATACTTGACTCGTTAACGCGGGAGGTCGCGGATTCGGGTCCGGAGCGTAAGGGCCATAATCTCTATTGTTCTTTTCCCTTCGTAATTGTTTGCAATATTTTTATTGTGATTAAAGTATTATATTAGCATATTATACCTAACATCATACCAGTCTCCTCGAGGACTAGACAGTGAAAACAAATCTCCACTTGCTTCGGCCAACTCTGACATTCTGATCTGTTTTGGTTCTATCTTATTCATTCTACATATTCAATTGGACTTGGATAAGAATTGTCACCAATGGTTAACAAATTTTTTTATGAAAATTCCTAATACAGCTAATCTTGCTTTGGGACAAGCTCACGAACAGCAGTGACCATCCCTTCCCAATGTCCTAGTATTTAAACAAAAAGTACTTACTCATTACAAGACGTGACAGTAGTCTGCGTGACAGTGACGAGTGTGGTCGTGGTCGTGGTCAGTCTGTCCCCGATGCACTTCTTCCTCCTGCAATTGCTTAAAACGCCATCTTCTCTAAGCGTCTGGAGCACTTCTCTACTTCTGTTAGGTCCCGTCTGTACTGAGGACCGTTGAAATTTCAAGTTCGCTTTCGTTCTACCATCTGTTGTTATTTCACTTTCCTCTGTGACTATCGCACCTTTTCTTGTTCTGCAGATGGTTTTTGATGTCTTACCGAATACGTCGCCGTTTCTGTGCACCTGCTCTTTGCAATCTATAACCTCTGTACGGTTTTTGCTAACTTGATCTGAGAGAGGTAGTCCATTTTCGAGCATAGATTTTATACTATCGGCGTTGAGATTCGTGCCCCAGACTTCTTCGAGATTTGTTGAGTTGATGTAGTCGGCGCAGTCCTGTTTGAGAGGTAGTCGTCTTTGGTCTTTCTGCCACGTGGTTTGGAAGTCGCTGAATCCGTAAATTGGTTCGGATTCGACGCCGAATTTGTTTGGTATGTCTGTCGGGGTTTCCGCTTCGTCTGGTGCGTAGTCGTCGGTGATTTCTGTGATTTTGACATTGGACTGTTGGTTTTGTTGGAAGTCGATGATTGGGTTCGAATAGTTTTTTCTCCTTCCGTATAATTGACGGTAGTATTTCTCTTGATCTCCGTAAAGCCAGCATACTTTCCACCACTGTTTGCACATTAGAATGTTGGCAGAGTTCGATGTTTTCACTTGTCTTGTCGCTGTCGTCGACATTTTGAATATTTCTTTCCTCTTCACTTTACCTTGTAATCGTTCTAGGAAGAAATTTATTACTACCTTATTTCTGACAACACACAAAATGCAGTGGCGGCAAACAATCACTTACGCGATACTACATCATCCTAACATAATAATAATGGGTTTCCAATCAATACAAAGTGCATTGAGGCTGGCTGAGTTAAACGCGGGCTTCCTATGTTAACTACAGTTTGCAACGGAATTGTTGGCAAGAAATTGCCCCTTTGTTTGAGATTGCAGTGCAGCTGAGTCTGTTCCGGGACTAATATTCGGTTACGCCGATGACGGCTAACAGTATTTTATATAATCTTTACTATTGGTGAGGTAACTTTCACACTATGCATTTCAGCAAGACCTACAATGATAAACTAAGACGAACAATTACTATAGAACATACAGATGTATATTTTTTTACGGGCCCGTGGGTGCAGTGGTCAGCATGTCTGCATCTATTCCGTAAGGTAGTGGTTTCGATTCCCACCGCTGACAGGTACTTGGGTGATGAGCTTTTAAGTACTTGTTGTCTGTATCTGGGTGTTTTATTTATATTAATATGTATTTCAAGAAAAAAAAGTGTATTTAAGTACTGTATATTTCGTTGTCTGAATTCCATAACACAAGTGCTTTAGCTACTTAAAATGGGATGAGGGCAATGTGTGTGTTGTTGTAAAAAAAAAATATTTATGTATATTATTATTATGTAAGTTTAACTAAAAAAATAGAGCTGGGCTTTACTTAGGAGACAAAACAAACGATAATTGAGTTGTCAATTACTGTCCTTAGAAAGTCGACATAATCAATTCAGTCAATTCCTTTTGTCGATAATTTTGTAATAAATGTAACTGCAGTAAATTTTACGAAGTCGATACTGCAACCATATTTACAAGCACATCGTGTATTATTCCAAAGTATATTTCATAATAGTCGTATTCGTATTCCCATCAACGATACTGTCGAGAAAGCATCTAATTCAAAACATCATGCTTTTAGGGCGATTCCCGTAATATCTTCTATAAATGTTACGAATCAAAGCTTTGTCAATTGACTACATCGTGTTAGTTTACGGGAATCCACGCTAAAAGCATCTTTGGTTGTAGTCTTTTTTTATCACTACGAACAAGCTTTTGACCACCATTCCTGCCTGATGTTAAGCGGGTCATACATACATAGTCATACACACATTGGATAGGATATAAACAAATAGGTACCGTTTTAATTATATCATTTGGAATCTCCTAACAGCGAGCGCACGCGAGAATAGTCTTTTGAACCTATAAATGTACTATCTAATTGGTTGTGTTTTGTTCGAAAACATAAAATTTTATGGCTCCAGTTCTCTACGCAGCCATAATACGAACCCGAGGAAGTGTAACCACAAAATAACTAATTCTATAAAATATATCGATGCGTAATAACAGAGTTTGTACCTATGCTTTTGAATTATCGATAAATTGTAGTACCTCACTAATTATAGTCGACGTATTCTCCGGACTGCGTCCGATAGGGTAGCGCACGGCAATTATCGATATTATCTGGTATCTGCTGTGTTGTCTATCGGCACATCACTATTGACTGTATAGTGCGTCGCATTAGTCTAAGATAAACATCGACATTATTATAATATGGAACACTTTGCGTATGATGTAGACTTGCTGTTAAGCATCTAAAAAGCCTCCACGACATGTCCATGGCACTTAATACTTGTTTCATACAATGTACTTAATAACTGAACTAAAAATTGAGTACTTACTCCCATATCGGGAAAATCTCTTCATTGCATTAATGACAAGTGTCAACTATTTAATTTTTTACCAATCAACTGTCATATTTCATTATCTCGTGATCAGCCACATGTCTGCCAAATGCCAATAATCGTTACGCTTGACGGGTTGGCGATCGCAGTGGTGTTGTGGTTTAACTCACAGAGAGAGCGCTGCTGCCCGTCCTCTAGAGAGTTCCCTCGGTCGCCTCTTACGACCCCAATGACGGAAAAAGTTGGGCTGGGGTGGTGACACATGTATTCTATGCGCCATCACCACAGCTACTTCATTATCTACTTTCATTACCTATTCCATTATTTATTTGTGTTTCTATACAAACTGTTTTTTTTTTGCTCTCTCACTAATAGTAATTAAAACGTATAATATTTTCTAGCCGTGTGGTGACGGCGAATCGTAAGAGGCGACCGAGGGAGCTCTCCAGAGAACGGGCAGCAGCGCTCTCTGTGAGTTAAACCACAACAAAACTGCGATCGCCAACCCGCCTGCCAAGCGTGGCGATTACTGGCATTTCACCCCAAATGACGGATTTCATTGGGGAGCCCTCGTCCAGCAGTGGACGTTATGTGGTTGATGATGATAATATTTTCATTCCCGTGCTTCGGTCGGTGCGTATAGCACAGGTCACGGCAGTTATCTCCGATACCGACGACGGTAGTCGTTAAAACTTTGAACGGCTTCAAAACATTTTACTTTGAAAATTACCACTTGTTCACCACAGCTTTCGTATACGGTTCGCCGGTTATGACCATAAAAAACTATTAAATACAAAGCGTAGGCATAATAATTATATTTTATTTCGTCTTCAAATATACAAATTACAAAACAAAGTCGCTTCACGCTGTTTGTCCCTATGTGTGCCTATATTGAATCTTTAAAACTACGCAGTCGATTTTAATGCGGATTCTTTTAATAGATAGAGTGATTTCAGAGGAAGATTTATATGAATACTAGTGGACGCCCCGCGATTTCATTCTTTTACAGACTTAGCATTTATACAGAGTTCCCTTGGTCGCCTCTTCCGGTCTCCACGACGGGAAAATTGGGCTGTGGTGATGACACATGTATTATATTATGTTTTAATTAGTTGTGTAAAACCAGTACTTACAAATAAATTCTATGTCTCACTAAACTTATACCTAATGTGAAACATTATAAGGACCCCACAACACAGGCACAGGACACATCCTAAGTCACTGTCCAATATAATCACGGTTAGTCATTAAGGTTAATAAACGTTTTTGGGTAGATATACTTGCAATATTAGTAGTTACTATGTTTAATCTATATCTCCAACTGTTTGGATACTCAAGATGTCTATGTTGCGAAAATAAATGAATTTTCTTTCTTTTAAATTTATGTTTTTTTCATTTTCATGTATGAAAAACACAATACTATCTTCATCGTACACATTAATGTTTTCATCGATGTGTTTCAAACATAAATGTTGAATGATATTAATTTAGTCTAGTTCTTTTTTATTATAAGTTTAAAATGGGTACAATAGCGTGAAAATTAACCAAAGATAAGCATTTAGCTTACTTTAATTATTTGCCCGACGTTTCGACACAGTGTCGTGTTAGCTTGAGACCAAGCTGAATGCTTATCTAATTATAGCGCTATAATACCCGTTTTAAACTTATAATACCATGTTAGTACGTATTTCCTTAAAAAGATAGTTCACTTTTGGTTTTCTATTTAACCTATCTATTATATTTCTTGATTGGTTGAAAGCTTTTTACATACTAAACGTCCTCAACATAGCCTTCGGTCGTATAATATGCTTCGGTTGTCCCGTTTTTATTAAGTGCATCGCATCGGCCCGTGTCATTAGTATGCTAATGTCTCAATGCCGGTGTATACATGGCGTGTTGGCTTCTTTATTAATCAGACTGTATGCAATACCGCAAGGAGGTGACTTCGGACCGAATTTGTTTCTCACGAGTTTTTCGTCTGTATTTTAGGATATTTAATGATCTTGCCATTGGGTATAACATTACAGATGTTCATTTGCTACGTAGTTTTACCCGTTTGTATTTACGTGACAGTTTTTAATTTTAACTATATTGTCCAACTACTTAACTTAACCACTTAATCGCTTTGTAGGTACAACGTAAAAAAGTCACAAAATCCAATTCAAATGTTTCTTTAACTATACTACATATTTTATAAATCGTAAAATTCCTGATGAGCTATAAAGATCAGTTATAGATACGACATAAAAAATATATTCACTCACACTGTTGGTCTCCTACAAAAATCTTACTTAGACAAAGTTTAACGAAATTTCGTTTGAGTACTTCATAGTCAAGCGTAACAATGAACTTGGTACCGTTATTTTATAGCAGCATTTAAAATAACGAACATCAAGAATAAAACCTTATTCAAAAACCTGCGCACGCTTCACATGCAAATGCCGAAAGCACGGTAAGAACCGTCATTATCGATAACCTTGTCGCCCTATCTCACTCTTATCTAAAGCGTAACACGGGTGTGACAGGGACAGCTATCTGTCGGTAGACACCATTTTGTGAGGTAATTTGTTGATGCCCCGCGGTGGCAATTTAAATTACGTGCTGGTGGTGATCTGTGCAGAAATTTCGGGAACCCATTGTGTTCGGAATACATTCTTTTTGGTTTTTTATGGAACCTAAATTATTATTTCCAAGAAATTTCGATGTCATTTCAGTATTTAAAGGAGAAACTGAATAAGCTGCACGAAACAAAATTACAGTTGTGCTATTTACATTTTCTGGACAAAGTGTCTGAGACAGGGATAGACAGAGACCGTTCCGACACACACCTGTGGTTCAACTCGTTACTAATTTATTATAATTACAGGGCGTCCAGGATAGACTAGGCGACCTTTGCCGATGAGTTGTCCTGATCTTTCAACCGAAACGGTAATTTTCAACATAACCGTCAGTAGGTTGACACTACTTCCACATCTATAAGGCTCAATTTGCAATAGCAACAGTATAACCCACCCACTAATTATGAAAATATTTCGTAACGTTTTGCCATCAATTTCAAAGCTTTCCCATGTGATGCGACAGTCAACAATTTTAACATTTTAGTGTTATTCAAAAGCCTATCTTGAACTTATCTCACGCCTGTACGTACTTCCTAATTCCACAGCACGTTTGGGAATGCTATCTCATTCAGAAGTTCACCAACCGAAAGGAACAACACTAAAATTCGGACTAGAACGGTTTCCGATGTCTGAAGCCTCCGAAGCAGCGGTGGCTCATTATAAAACAATTAGTGTTGCTGAGAATAAAAAAAAAGGTATATAGGAGCATCCGCGGAGCCCCGAGCGGTGTTGGGGCCAAGTCCTAACTTACCGAGACAGTGGGCAGTAATGGAGCGCCCGGGGGCTTTGCTCCGTGTAGTTTAAATTGCGAGCCCCCTCCGAAGCAAAGACTGGACGTGGCCCTTGGCACGCTAAATGCTTATTCACGTTTATAGCTTGCACTATTTGTTACATTGCAATTATTAGCTGCGAATGTCTACGTCTACTATCTCCGGACTTTGGTGTCTGCGAGAGATTTGTGCCGATTTTATTGGATTGGATAATAAATACCGACGGAGGCGAAATAGTGCCAATATAATTGAAATAACATATAACATATAAACATATAAAGACCAGATTGGTGATGTCCTGACCGAAGGTGGCGTGAAAAGTACTCGAAACCGGAGGTCATGTATGAAAAGATGTATTAATGTAGATGAAGCGAAAGGGTATGTCAGGATCGTGACAAATGGAGATCTGTAGTCTCTGCCTACCCCTCTGGGAGACAGGCGTGAAGTGTATGTATGTATGTATAATTGAAACTTGGTATAATTTAGCTGCGTATTTTATGTGGTGGAAGTTTTTGGAGTTCGTGAAGGAAGTCATTAGATGTATTTACTTACAACCAGACCATAGGTATGTTAAATAAATAACAATTTTATCCGTCAATGTCTTGTATGTGACACAATATGATTGTAGTGATTTTGAATTCTATGGCTATTGGAATAGAATTCTAAACCATATAACAATACCTGGCGGCCAAAAGTTAAACATAATTTCAACATTCCCTTATTAACTAAATATAATATTGCCTGATCTACAAATCTATTGCTATTCAACACCCAATGGATAAAATAACGTCAAGTCAATAAAGTGATTAAAAAATCCAGTCTTCAAGTCGCGGGCGAATAGGGACCTAATGAATAAATGTGCTCCATCGCTGCTTAACATCAGGCAGGATGGTGGTCAAAAGCTTGTTCAAAGTGACAAAAAAAAAACCTCAACACTTTTCAAACTCTAAGTTATGAGTGGCACTTTCAATCACTACCAGCAATGCGGTTGAAGTCACAGGGCCATAGCTAACACACCAATGCGACAAATTGTCAACTAACGGCCCCACTCATTCGCACGACGACTGGAAAGTGTCAACTTATCTCGACATTTTATTGGTCACTGCAATATTACGCGATCCCTATATGTGTTGTGTGAGCGAGGTGCAAAAACTGGTCGTGCTTCAGGAATGTGACAGCTGTGTATGGGAAATAGAAGAAATACTAATAGGATGATCGCGGCATGAAGTGTTTTGATTTGAAATGATTGACACGTTTGAGTTATGGCTAGGGCTTAGAATAGTGGTCTGGATGCTCGAATTGCGATTTCAAGATTGTGGGTTCAAAAACAAGTTATCATAATCACGCAGCCACATGATGCTGGACGAGGGCACCATTTTTTTAAATGTCAATAATCGCCACGCTTGGCAGGCGGGTTGGCGATCGCAGTGGTGTCGTGGTTTAACTCACAGAGAGCGCTGCTGCCCGTCCTCTGGAGTTCCCTCGGTCGTCTCTTACGATCCCCATGACGGTAAAAATTGGGCCGGGGTGGTGACACATGTACTCTATTCGCCGTCACCACACGGCTAATACAAGTATTCTAGGCGTATCTACAGGTAATCGTAATACAGGAAACTTAAATGTAGAAATTTGGATTAATCCTTAAATACATTATTTTCTATCTTCTCGTACTTATGACAGAAAATGGTCGCGGGTGAGTAGGTACCTAATGAACAAGTGTGCTTCATCGTAAGCCATATCGCTGCTTAACATCAGGTAGGATGGTGATCAAACGCTTGTTCTTAATGATAAAAAATACTATACGTATATGGCTTTCGATATGCACTAAAACATATTTCTGTCATTATTTCTCAAATCATTTTCTAAGCAAATTGCATATTAAACTTTAACATTAATCCCTCTCGTTGTCGCAAACGCAGATTTTGATTTCTATTCTCTGGTAATAGAATCAAAATACACCCAAATATAACCTGTCTTGACATCATTCAACAGGTAGAGAAGGCTCAAATTTGATTGACAACAATACTGTATTAAGGCTTGCTTAAAAAGATTCTTACTCATATTACCAATCAACCAAAGGCCTTAAATGAAGTCGACACTAGTGTAATAACTCCATTCCCTCTTTATAGCGACCACGACTTATTTTATGTTGATTAAAATAATGAAATCTATGACTCATAAACAGGCCATTTGGAAGCAACAGCGCTATAATTCCATTTTAATTACCCACACAGATAGTGAACCAGTGGGTACGGCGTGCCCGTTGGTGTAGTTCATGCTGTTTCCACATGCTGACCACAAGTGGACACGTCGAGTAAAATAACAAAGGTAAGCTCGAGCTTGTCTTCGATTATATCCCCGCCTATATACCCGGTGAACAATATTGAGTTATAAAGGGAAAAATATACTGTAAACGTATACCGCAGGGAAGTTGCGATACATTTCCAGCAAAAGTGTCTTTGACTACTTACAGGGAAGACTCTTTGAGCCCACAAGCTCAAAGTCACACAGCGTGCTATGGAAAGGGCTATGCTCGGCGTTTCTCTGAAGGATCGAATCAGAAATGAAGTGATCCGACAGAGAACCCAAGTCATCGACATAGCTCATCGTTTTAGCAAGCTGAAGTGGCAATGGGCCGGCCATATTAGCCGTAGAACCGATGACCGTTGGGGAAAACGAGTTCTCGAGTGGGGCCCGCGTCTCGGCAAACGGAGTGTAGGACGCCCTCAGGCAAGGTGGACTGATGATATACGCAAGATGGCTGGCATAAGCTGGATGCGAGAAGCCGAAAACAGATCACAGTGGCGTGCAATTGGAGCGGCCTATGTCCAGCAGTGGACATGTAT
>SJJU01034178.1:4881-24894 GCA_012932125.1 Conopomorpha cramerella | reverse complement strand
TGTGCTCGGCGTTTCTCTGAAGGATCGAATCAGAAATGAAGTGATCCGACAGAGAACCAAAGTCATCGACAAAGCTCATCGTTTTAGCAAGCTGAAGTGGCAGTGGGCCGGCCATATTTGCCGTAGAACCGATGACCGTGGGGAAAACGAGTTCTGGAGTGGAGACCGCGTCTCGGCAAACGGAGTGTAGGACGCCCTCAGGCAAGGTGGACTGATGATAAACGCAAGATGGCTGGCAGAAGCTGGATGCGAGAAGCCGAAAACAGATCACAGTGGCGTGCAATTGGAGAGGCCTATGTCCAGCAGTGGACAAGTATGGGCTGATGATGAATGATGATGATGATGAACGGGGCGGACGTCCATAGAAGCAAATAAGCTCTGCATACCCTGGGAAATGGACTAAAACAATTAGCGTAGTTAGGAATCTATAACACATTTAGTCGTCACGTAGGTACTGTAAATTAGACAATTTATCTATAACAGACTTTCGGTTATTTAAAATGTGTATCGAAAACACAAATTCGCTCTAGACCAATCAAAACACTAATCTTTCATTAATCAATTCTTCCGCGTGTCAACGAAAACAAATTCGTGCAATGTTGCATCATCGTTCCATCGATAGGTAACACAAATTTCGCCTCAACCAATCAAAACATAGTATTCAGCGCATCAACGAAAACAAATTCATGGGACGTTGCCGCTTCGTTGCATCGTCTAGCCCGGGGAAGCTGCTAGACCTCAAGCTTCCTATTTTTTCTCTTTCCCTGTATACATCCCTTTCACCTCGGTCTATTAGCGCGGAGCGTTACTATGAAAAATATGGAGAAATTTACGCCACAGCGTAAGCGCAGCTTCTTCCGCATTTTTTCATACATTATTGGAATAATAAGGGCTAGAATGCTATGACAGTGCGTAAATATGTGCGACAGAGAATGAGTGATGTGTGAGCGGGCGAGAGAGATGCCGGCCATGTTGACATATTGCAAGTATTGTTTATTTATATTGGAGTATGCATTGTTTTAGGTTATGTATTCGCGCCTTTTTAAATAGAATAATTAAATTAGACAAAAATGGAGACTAAGGTGTGAAAGTGATGTGTGTAAAAGTGTTTGTTTGCAAATGTGGGTCGATTCTCTGAACTAAATATGAGTGAAAAGTGCAGAGTCGCGGACGAATTTCGCCGGGATTGTTTTTATTTGAACTTGGAGCAAACACACAGGTATTATGAGGTAGTTTCTTGTTTTTTAGTGTATTTACTTAGTTAGGCAGAATAAGGTTATTATGTAGTGCTTTGGGAAGGGAAGGCATCCACATTCCACAACGATCTGTTCAGTTCAATCATCTGCTTAGCAAATTTTTGGGACGTAACGTAATTACATATTAATTTTGCTAAACTAGTGATCTTCTATTGAAATATTTTGTAGTCTGGCACAAAATTGGTACCTACTTAATGTTATTTTAGTGTCGTATGTACCTACTCATAGAAGACAGCTTACCCTGATGAAAATTACGGCCCCGCCACTGATGAATGAATATGTATCATGTTTTTTTGCCACTCCTGTACCTATTCCTTCTTGATTTGTGTAATGCGCTCATGATTGTATTAGTATTACAACAAGACTCGGTTGTTTTAAATTGCGATAATTTTAGCCGCGCACATTATTAACATTTTTATATTATATATTCGACGGTGTATCCATAATTCCGTAACGGAGACGACGATGATGGAATAGTGGTCAGGGCACCTGCCTCTAGAACGACGGTCGCGGTTTCGATTTCCGCCCACATAATGCTTTTTTAGTGTCGAGCAATATGTGTTGTGTGCATCCCGGTTTATTATATATCTATGTATATATTTAAAAGTAAATATATCAGTATACCGGGTGCCGGATCCTAATTAGGGGTCAGGAAGGTGACATGTGTAAAATGTCCCTGGACATTAATTAATTTATTTATTTTACATATACATTAATTTATTTTTATTTTTGGACGCGCAAATTCATTCGCGCGTTTTCATTATTTATTTCTATTCAAAAATACTACCACCAAGTTTTAAACGAAACAATTTACGTTTTTACTCCCTTAGGGAGAATGAATATTGGAAAATCTCACGTAAACATCGTAAAAAGAATCCCTGTGCTGTCAGCTTTCTAAGGTCAAAGGTTAGGCAGGGCGTTGATGAGTCAGTGACCAATGAATCACTCAGGACTTCCAGTTTTATTTATATTCGGTAAATGAAGGTGTATAGCCTATTTATTCTGATTTTGCCGAATAGATTGTCGAGACCGCCGTGCCACTAATGGATAGGAAACCGTTCACAGAATAACATTGAAGTATCGTGAAGCCACCATCGAACTTAGCAGACTGAGTCAACAGATGTCAAGGCAGTTTATTGATATGTAGGTCACGATAAACTGTTATTGGCACCGAATTTCTTCGAAACTTGAAAACGCTACTTTAGCATTGTAAAGGAAACTTAAATTCAATAATGAGACGCCTTTGGCTTATACGCTTATTGATTTAGTTAATAGCACAGTTGGGATCAGTGGAGGGTATCATTCAATTAGTATGTAGAGTGCCTAACGTCCAGGAAAAGAAAACACCAAGTAAAAGCAACAACTTGAAAGTGTTTAAATTTTTACCCCCTTACCAATAAACTCGTTATTACTTATGCAACGGTTATTAAAGGTCTACGAGAACTGGTTATACCGTATTTGACATACAACTGACAAATTAAGTTGAGCTTTGATCTTGTCTTGTCTGTGTATCTTCGGAATAGCAATTCCGCCATTATTAGTCTTTTTGAGGACTAATTGATCAGCCGTGACCTAAGTATAAGCGTGATCACAAGTGATGTGCACAGTTTAAAATATACTTGACAGCATAAAATTTTGTACTTCTCATCATCAACACATGACGTCCACTGCTGAACGAGGACCTCCCTCAATGTTTTCTGGATCATTTGAATGGAATGCCAGTAATCGTCATGCTTGGTTAGCAGGTTGCTGAGCGCAGTGGTGTTGTGTTTTAAGGCACAGAGAGTGCTGCTGCCCGTCCTCTGGAGTTCCCTCGGTCGCCTCTTATGACCTCCATGACGGGAAAAGTTGGACTGGGGTGGTGACACATGTAGTCTATTCGCCGTCATCACAGAGCAGTACTTCTATCTCACAAATTTCATTAGTCATCGGACAAGCACAGAAGTACAAATCAACATACTGTCAAGTATGTTATACAGGCTAATGAACTGTACGTTCATTCGTAACATTACCAAACGCTAGATATATATTTCATTAGTCTCCAAAGGTCACGGGCGCGATACATTATGTAGGTATATTATTACTTCTACATACATATGTTAGACATTTCGTTCAGGCCCCGTACCATGAGACCTTAAAGTAATACTGTTTACGCTGTGTGACAGTGTTATACCATTCATCACTCACGCTATCCTTGTCACACAACGAGAACAATATTACTAAAAGACCTCATGGTACGGTGCCAGGCTTAGGTCCAGAACATACGGTGATGCGAAACTGCAACGAAACCCTTGTGAAACTTTAGTCTGAAATCTGTTTCAGACGTCTTAGTATTATTTTAGTATTATTTTACACATACAACGGGTGTAACATTAACCCAGTGGGAACATCATAGACATTAACTTTATTTTGGTAAAAGCCGTAATCTGCCCCTGACCTCTCTCTAACTAATGACCTTAGACCGTGACGTCAAGAAAATCCAATGGCCTTCGCACTTTTTCCCTCTAGTACTATAAAAGATACTCGAATTTCTCAAGCTCCAATCTATCGTATAACATTCACCCGAACCGAAAAAGCTTTTACACACTAATCTAGAAACCTATCGATTTGCTGTTCAGTAGGACGTTCGACTTTTATGAATTAGGTGTAGGTACGCTCGGCCAAAGATGTGCTCTATCAGTTTTGACGACACATTCTGTGTCACTAAAACATCACTAAGGTTCTTATATTCTTATGTGGTGTTATATTGTGACAAGTAAATTAACATTAATGATACCGACATCCGTATGAGTTTTAACTTTTACCCCCTTATCAATAAACGCATTGTCACTTATACAACGGTTATTACAGGTCTACTTGAACTGGTTATTCCGTATTTGACATACAAGTGACAAGTCAAGTTGAGCTTTGTGTGTCTTGGAAATAGCAATTCCGCCATTATTAGTAAAGCCCTTAGAGTAGATGATATTCTTTGCTGACTGTACATTGTACACCGATGACCTATCACGAGGTTCGTCATTTGTAATGGAGTAACTTGTTAGTAATTGAAGTTACAGACTGAATGCCTAACACGGCAATTACTTTTATTTTTATACTGTCGATTTATGTAGCAATATAGTGTCACTGCTTTTTACGTTCTCAAGGGAATCAACTTTAAAACAACATACATGGAAATGTGTATGTCTTGTTAGCTTCCCAAAATAAATAAATAAACCTACACATGGGTCAGGAGTTTCTTTAGAAGGGTCCACTGAGACAACATTTCTCCACTTTTCGTCACGGCATTTAATACTTTGTTATAATTGTGTTTAATAAAAAAAAAAGTAAATACAATTCTCTTTTCAAAATTGAATTTTAAAACTTAAGGACAGTCAGTATAAAGTACCTCATTTTTTTTTTAAAATCCCACAAAAGATCCAGTCCGAAGACCAACGGTCTTCCATTTCCCACTATCTTTGACAGTTTGATTTTTTTAGTAAACTCATCATTACATCACAGACAATTTTAATGGAAAATGTCATGGATTGATTTAAGACATTTGCCTCTTGGACCAAATTTGCGGGATAAAGTCTCGCCGACAACACAATGCATTAGTTATGATCCGAAACACATGCTGCGAGTTGTTTATGTTGTATTTCCTATCTGTGTACATGCTCAAACACATCAGTGTGTGACGTTCACAGTACTGTAGTTTAAACCTATAGAAAGGTAACAAAGACACAAAATCTCACGCCGAAAAGTACCGCGCCGTCGCTCCCGTCATACACAAATCTACGACAAAATGTAACAACGCGCGACTCACAAGCTGCATGGCAATCATTAGCACAGTCTTGAGCCTGAACCGGCGTCCACAGTGGACAAAGAGATCTTCTAGCGACGGTCCTAGCAACTCCATTACCATAGCGTTGTAGCGGCCACCGCACGTTCCCAAGTAGTACACCTTGGGTACGCCCTCTGAGCGTTGAGACAGCGGTGGATCATTAGGGATAAAGCTACGTGAAAATGATACTATTTTCGCTGGACCTTATGATCACAAAGTAACAGTAAAAATATGACAATCCAACCGGTTTCTTGAACGCAAATAGATTTGACATCGCAATCAAATCGACTGACACTGAAAGATTAGTTAAACAGCCATAGGCAATCAGAACGCTTATCAGCTGATTTGATTGCAATGTCAAATGTATTTAATTAGTTTATGTTGATAAGTTTCTTATTAAATTATTACTGCGTGACGGTTATCGTAAAGTTCCAAATATAATGGGGAATTTTCAAACTCCAAAAAAATCTTATCTAGATGTCGCTGGTAGGTGTCCAGGGTGACTTCTGTCAGTACGTTTTTTATTATTTGGGTAAGTTATTCATTGTTCAGACACTTTTGTAACTTTTAAACAAACAATAAAAAATTGGCTGTCACCTTCAATACTGACTGCTTGAGATTAGTCATTTCATTGACATTTATCCCCCTAGGACAGCTAGCGCCATCTGTCATAACTAAAAGAAACAAGGGCCCTGAAAATTCTCCATTGACAAAAATGGTTTTTACGTTCATGTAAACGATGTTATTCTCTGGTACGTTGAGTTGAAGCGATCATGCCAAAATAGTCTGCCTAGAATTGTATCTTTAGATGCTGCAGGTACTCAACGAACAAGGACATTGTAACTTATGTATTTTGACATAAAGCCTCTTTTACACTGCGAGTGTTCTTGATCTATCAGGTCGCATAGTTATAGTAATTAAATACATACCGACTCTAAATTGCGACATTTACAGCGACTGACAATATACAGAAACCTTAATGAGTTAATTTAAAAGGGAAAACAATCGGTGCAATTATATCTTACCGATACGCGAGAGAATGAAAAAAAAATACGTTTGAACGTAGATCGAATGTCAAAGTCTCCAATTAGTAAGTAGTTCAGGAATCAAAGCCACTTTATTTTAAATTGCCTTTAAAAACGTTTTTGCAGACCTTACTGATACCATTTCAACAGGTGACAATGCCCAGAAACAAAAAAAAAATTGACCTCTTCATACAAAAAAGAAAAAACAATCAGCTGATCAAGTTTGTATGAGGTCGATTTTTTTTTCGTTTCGTTACATTGAACATCTTGTGAAATGCACTAAGTAAGGAATACAGAACTGATTTCGGCTAAAAAAAAGGATATTGCAAAATCACTTTGGAGTTGTTAAAATCGACAAATATTTATCCGCTTATAATTGACAAGTTCTAAGTAAAAGTATACAAAGCTTCACAATATTACAGCAACAACTTCGAAGAACTTCTTGTCACCGAGGTAAAAGTTAACCGCCCACATGCACCAGAGCTATTCATTCATGTTAGATAAACACTTCACATATTAGACTGTCCCGTACAAAGTACTTCACTAGTTAAAAGTTTATTTTAGTTTGGACGATGCTTTCAATTTTTTTTTATATTCTTTGGATGATACGTACATCACTGCTGAACGTATAAAATTAATCTATACTCTACTGTTAGCCAGCTATAATGTTTTTGCCAATATAAATTATTACTAACAGTGTTTCTCTGTTATTATATGCATGTATTACACATATAAACTCTCAAGAATCACTCTAAAGAAAATAGCATCAAAATTCGTTGCATAGTTTTAAAGATCAAAGCATACACAGGGACAGACAGCGGAAAGCGAATTTCTTTTATACTATGTATTGATACATATACGAATATATGCCACTGAGTACCAGTTCTACGGAGCTTCCTTTAGCTGATTGAGAACCTTAGGGGGAGAGTTGGCAACAAAACAGGGACGGATAAAGATAATTTGTATGGAGTCAACAAAACGTGTGCATTGAAAAGAGGCAAAAGCAAGTAGATGCGCACGTCTCCAGAGAATGGCCCGTCGACGCCGAGAGGCAGGTAGGGCTTGGGTGGTGGTGGGATTATCGCTGAAATGATTGAGAACCTACCTATATGTATTTCTCAGTACTACTACTACTACAGTAGTTCTCAGAAATAAAATCGTGCCTTAAAAGTTTGCTTCTTGATACAGTTGAAATTAATGTATACTTGATCAATCAGAAGGTTATAAGGGCCCATATTCAGAAAGCAAAATCAATGCATATGTAATGCTTGAGGCGCATTTGACACTAGTGCTATTAGAGTCACACAAAGAACTAATTCTACCTGAGTAGTCCTTGATTCACGTCTCAGTATACGGGGCCGTATATTCAGCACGAAATCTTATGATCGACATTCGGTGCCGTCAAGTATAATCAGACATACTCGCGTGGTGAAGTGACGTATGTCACCTATCCAGATAGTGGTGCCACTTAGCGTAGCAATAGCCTGTGTCTTGCATTTGACATATAATTAACCAGTAAATCCTAGCCTAGGCGCGACCTAACGCAAACCGTGATGGGAGGACAAGGGATTATTATTTTTAACAATGCACATTCAAACATTTTGTTATAGAAATACAGCATGGATTACAATGATTTAAATGATTCCTTAACATCGCTTTGAATGCCGCGCCACGGACTTCCACGGCGGAATGCTGCGTGCTACGGTAGGCAATGGCATGCCCAGGACGCCCTCGATCAAACGCAACTGAAAGCTAAATAATATTTGTATCGGGTAACAAGAGCTGCCGAGCGATGCTATGTCATGCCGTGGCACTCCGTTGCGGGAAGGCGTTGGAATACCACGGCTATATATCTAAGGTTCAGCGCAGATGACAGACACATATAAGCAAACGTTCTATTATTTTCGCACACAAAAGGGGCGCGGCGCGGTCTGTTCGAATTGCAAGGTTTTATATTCTTCCTAAGCGGGTAGTGTGCGTTGACTGACGGCAAAATCCCTTGCTATGCCGTCCCGGTATGCGTTTACTATACTACACTTCATACGAGCGTAACAAGTCTAAATCCCAGTTGTCAGGTTATTAGTGACCTAGGACATATGTCATCAGAGTCTGACCACCCCCCAAGGGATTATCGACGTGACTTTACGTATGTAAGTAGCTTACTGTCCTCCCTATAGCGATGCGTGTAATTGTATTAGTGATTGTCTTTGACTCAATGTCAGTATAATAGGGATGTAACGTCGACATATCGATTATCGATAGATACAAACTTTAATTTGTTCATTAATTTGTTCGAAATGCGAGGTTTTGGATAGTTTATTTTTTAATTGAAAAGATAATAGTTATTAACACGGCCGTTAAAATCGAATTCTATTCCTAGTGCTTCAGATAGTACAGAGTGTAAAAAGACTTAGCAACCGCCCTCGAGCAAGGGCTCGAGGTCCTTTTACACGCAATATATCTTATAAAATAAAACTACTTATAAAACAATAATTAAAAAATAACTTTAAAAATTCAACGTTATTTCCAAAGTATTACAGTAACAAGTACAGACATTCAAGTAACTAAACGAATTGAAAGTAACTAAAAAAAGTTTTAAAAAATTACTTAATTTTGCCACTGTTAAGATATTTTTCATTAGTAACATCATCATCACCATTATTACAAAATTATCATTTTGAATGCTATTGCATTTTAGTTTAGCCATAAAAATAAAAGGTCATAACTAAAATTAGTTCGAAGCATGGTTTTTATCTACCAGTACTACGACGAGACTATAACGTTAATATTTTTAGTGTTCGTTTTATTGCGAAATAAACCATCGTGTAAATTAGTACTTAGCTACTTCCCACGCATAAAATCTGTCCTATAGAGAGCGGTTGGCAACACGTTGCAGTATACAATTGTTAAATTTGTAACACTTATTATTAGAGTACCTAGAGTTTATAATTTCAACTACTTGTGACATGAGAGGGACTTCGGGACCCGTAAAATTCACTATTTTAAACCACACTAGTGGACTCGACAGACGTTGCCCTGTCTTAACTATTAATATGAATATAAAATTAGTATAACCTCCAGGGTGGTCTATGTCCAACAGTGGATGTCACGAAATATAAACTACTATCTCTCAAATTGGACGAAATTACATATAAATGCCAACTTTTATGAATATCGGTAGCCTTGGTGAAAGAGTTCATTGGGAACAAACATCATGACACTGGATTTTTATATATTAAGATTTTGCCCAAAAGGGGCCATAAGCGGTAACGTAAATACTGGTGGGTCCTTTCGACCCTTTATAAAAACAATCGTTTCCTTTCCTAAGAACAGATCGATAAATAGTACGGAAAGACTCGGTAATCGTTAACTTACCTAATTTTTGTTACAAGTGTGAAGAAAGTATGGAGAGTTCTGTCTTTTTCATTGTATTATTTTACCTTGAAAAATTATATTTACTTATTAGCTGACTGAGCAAACGCTTTTTGTCAATATACACCATTAACAGTGTTTATCTGCTATTACATGCATGTATAAACCAGTGGCGTGCAATAGCTTTTACGACAAGGTAGGCAGTAATCCCCAAGGATTGACACCGTGTATAGGTAACTTGTCTTTACGAAATATCTAGAAAAGGTACAGAACCTACCTATCTACTCACCCAGAAAACACAGGACCTTCGTTAGCCTATGTCGTGAGTACAACCAAAAAGGATCTAGCAATAACTCTATTACTAGGTCGGGTAACCAAAATACTAAGGTAGGCAGTGTCTTTTTGCCTATACGGTGTACACGCCGCTAGTATAAACATTCCTCAAGAATCACTATATCTACTAAAGAAGGGATCAAAATTTTAAGGATCTAAGCATACATAGGGAGTGAAGGGACAGTTAGCTCCCTATAGTTGTTAGAATAAATTCTATACATAGTATAAAACCTAGTATTCCTAATAAAATAGGTCTAAATTTTGAAAAAGAATTGGTAATAAAGGCATAAACAATTTTCCTTTTGACGCAGGTAATAAAGCGAAATAGTACAATTTCAGTCAATAAGTACATATTATGTATATCATTTCAGCTCTGAACATTCAATTATTCAGGAGTGTAGGAATTATTTAGCATAAAATGGGAGACGGTCACTTACTGGCCAGTTATGGGACGATTTACCCTACGTGGTTTCATTTTTTATTGTTTGCTCTAACTGAAGTTCTACTACCATTACTAGTGCCTTATTATTTATTTATTCAAACTTTGTTATTATAAATAAAGCGTCTCCCTTATTAGAATAAAAACGCTTTCAATATATCTACAGGGTGATTTGGAAAAAAACTAAGCCGAATTCTACTGTTTCTCTTTTACCCCTTGCATTGTAAGAAATATATTTTGGTATAATTAATTTCACTCTCCAGATGTAAGTCTGACTAGCAATAATTAAGTCGAGAAAATATACGTAGGTGCCAGTGGCGAAGCTTAGATGGTTTCAAAAGTTAGGGCAAAACCTGAAATATAGGACCTAATTGGCAAATCTTAACCGTTACATTTCCCTAGTTGGCAAAAGGTACCTAGTAGGTATGGTCACACATTGTAAGCCGATAGTAAACGTGTTAGTATGGTAGCTTCACCACTGCTACTGTTCTACTTCTGTCTTCCAGAAAATAACAAAATTTAAAACAATACTATATAGGTAGATATGCTACGACATTGTATGCTTGAGAAGTAGGTATGCTCAAACATAAAAAAAAACACCTATCTCAGACAGAAAACATCTCAATATCACGCCGGTCTCGTGACTCATGCGCAGGCCTGACCGATAATTTGCATAAAGTATAAATTTCAAATTGCCTACAAACTACGTCATTTAACGACTTAGTCATTCTATTACATTGTTTTTGGCATTGAACTGGCTATATTTGTGCATTCGTATCTATAATTACTTGGTAGCTATTAAACATACACATAAACTCCTGTGCGTAATATTTTATGAGGTGAATGGAATCTTTGTAGGTTTGATCAAGCCTCAGAAGGGCAAGTCTACTTCGTAGTTGCTACGCAACAAGCGATGTGCATCGCTGTTTTTACTAAGGACCACAGTGAAATGAGAGTAACAAAGCCAGGAATGCACATCATCATTTGACGCTGCGATGCCAGAGCTAGGAAACTACGAGAGTGTAGCAAACATGGACACATTGCAAGGTTATGTATTGGACGCTACTTTTGGACGGACCCGTTGGTGTGATGGTCAGCATGTCTGCCTATATTCCGTAGGGTCGTGGGTTCTATTCCCACCGCCGACTGGTATTTAGGTGATGAGCTTTAATTACACACATCAAAAGTGTCTAAGGATCAAGAACATTTTTAGCTAAAAAAAAAATCTAATTTATTTAAATCAAATCTAATCTTCTGGATTAGTCTCCTACCTAATTCCCCATGCCTGTATCAATGACTTCTCACCACATTTTGAATAAATTATGAATGAATTCAGTTTTTGTAAAATATATTCTTGATTGCAATATTCTAAAATGTACTTGATCCCTCGACACTTTTGATGTGTGTACTTGCCGGATGTGTCTGCGTGTTTTATTTATATAGGTATGTATTTAGAAGAAGAAAAAAATGTATTTAAGTAATTATATTTCGTGGTCTGAATTCCATAACACAAGGTGCTTTAGCTACTTAACATGGAATGAAGATAATGTGCGTGTTGTTGTAAACTATTTATTTCACGTCCTAGACCACGCCCTTATTTATTCATAACTTCAGATCTATGTGATGCCCTGAAACGGGTCGTATTATACTTTTCTACGAGAAAATTCAAATCACGTTTTACATCGAGCTAGTGTACCTATCATCAACGAACAATTTACGTGAAGCAGGTAGGTACCATAAAACGTGGTCCCAATGGACTGCGGAATGACTAGGGAAAAATAGGTTATTGTGATCCCGGCGCTAGTTTTCTTTTTGACACAAAATATCTTTAATGCTTTAGCTACGTAGACTTGATGAGCAAATTTTCACATTTACCCTAAATATGGTTTGTAAGTACATGACGGTCATTCTAGGAAATTAGCATTTTGTACGCGGGTTTCCTGACGATATTTTCCCTCACCGTCAGAAAATTTCATAGAATAAATAACTAGCCCGCGTGGTGTTAATCATGATTTATTTTTTATTATTTCGTTAAAACATTCATACAAACATCCCTACAATTACGAATTGCAAAACGAGTGACCTCACAAATGCTATAACAGCATTTCGATATTATAAATAATTATAATTATTGTGATACGAGTATCTTAAAGTTTATTTTGCCGCCATCTCAAGTGTGCGAGTATTCAACGATAACTTGTGACGTTATCAAGTTTATTGTTGTATTTGTGAGTTATTTTTATTTTGTTACATTATAGGTACCTATATGTGTGTGTGTTTACTATACTTACAAGCAACAATGTTCTTGTTTGAAAGGTGAAGGTGAAGAAACATCTGCGCGAGAAAACTTTTGTAGGTACAATTCTACCGCCATAACATCACATTTTTTTCATGCGATTATGGTTCGTAATTGCTGCCTGAGCTTCAAGACCAGTTGAGCTTTAAGGGTCAGTATTCTTTGGCCAAGGCATAGAGCTATTCTTACTATTGCTGGGAGATAGTGAATTTGTTTATGGTCATGAACGATATTAGTCTCTAGTAACTAGAGTTCACGGGTCTAGTCCGGTCCTTTTCAATGTTCAGCATGGTGACATGTAATTATTTATTATTTATGTCTTTTGCGCTTCAGTTGACGACGTCATGGACTAGTGGCCGTTGGCTTCACGCGAAAACTACTGTATGGATTTTAATGAAACTTTAACATAGCTTAAATGTACAAAGTAATTAAGGATATAGGCTATAATTTATCACTAAATTCCCACGGGTACGAGATAAATTGCGGGTCACACCGCCAAGGTTAAACTCCAGAAAGTCACTCGGCTCATGATACTAAATTACTTTTCCCAAGGAACCCTATATCAAAAACGAAAAAAAAATTACTCTTCTTGTAAACGGCTGTAATAGTCAGCTGATCGGTAAAGTTGCATGAGGAAATAAAACTTTTTTTTCGTTTTTGACATAGGACTCCTTGTGTTAAGTTATTTAGTATCATGAGCTTTCTCGAATTTCGCCAATGTTTTAATTAACATTGAATATTATAATTCGATCTCCAATATTATTAAAATCATTAATATCACCATCGCGAGACTAAAATACAATACATACCTAAATTATATTGAGCGTAACGAAAAGAACTTTAAAACTACACAAGTCACAAGAAATCGACCAGATCCATAGATTCAATATTTTATATGCTGTACGTGGAAAGGAAGAACTTCATATTTATGTCCCATAGTTTTATTAGACGCTTCAAAATGTACGTAGGAAAAACGGAGTGACTACAATTCCCGGTATAATAAAAAATAACCACTAAGATATCATCGTAAAAAACAGATTTAGAACAAGATATATCCGAACTGGAAAGTTTAACTGCATTAATCCATTTCATCAATAAAACATAAGTAAATCGCATTACTGTTTATATGAAGATCTAAAGTAAATAACTATTAAAACTACGTATTCTATAAGCCGTATTATATTGTAATAGTATTTATATTACCTCTTAACCTCTTTTCAAACTATGACGGTGCTTTTAACGTATTTTTATAAACTGTTATTTTGATAGTTGAAGTCATGTGTTTTTAAAGGCAAAATTTAAGTAAGCATACTGGAGTCAATGTCAACGAGATCACTAAAACATTAAAGATTATGTCTGTACTCTGCACTACACTATGATCAGCCGCATGACGTCCACTGCTGGGCGAGGGCCTACTTCAAACATGAATCATTTAGGGGGAAATGTCAATAATCGCCACGCTTTGATTAAAATTTGCGGGCCCGTTGGTGTAGTGGTCAGCATGTCTGCCTCTGCTCCGTAGGGTCGTGGGTTCGATTCCCACCGCTGACAGGTGCTTAGGTGATTAACTTTTAAGCACTCGTAAATATATCTCGTTGTCTGATTTCCATAACACAAGTGCATTAGCTACTTAACATGGGATGAAGGCAATATGTGTGTTGTTGTAAAACTAACCTACCCAAATAATAAGAAAAAAGTGATTTACGGCGTAAATTCAGATCCGACCTTATTGCTTTTGACGTCGAGATATATAATCGACCTCTATTTGTCATAGACCTATATTTGGCATATCTTATTCCCCTCATCTACATTCATATACCTGGATGCTCGCAGATTTTTAGTATTTTTCACATTTCTGCGCAGTAGTATTGGTATATTGTCTACAGCGTGTGTTTATTGTATAATAACATAATATTATGTTTATAATATCATATGACTATCGAGGTCATTAGAACTGCAATCGAATGTTTTTGGTTCTACCCCAGACACTAAACTGGTCTAGTCCCAGTTTTATCCCGTGGTTAAACCAAAGTAAACCTTTCTTTGTACAGAAAAAGGACCATTTTCATATTGAATATGTCTCTTACATGCCAATTTCAGTTGTGACTTTAACACGACCAAACAGAGTATATTTTCAATTAACCACGGGACTAAATAGCTGTACTACTGGGACTACACCACAAGAGTTATGTTATCCTGTCAAAAGCTATGTACGCTTCACAACTCTCTTACAATGACGGAAAACACCATGAGGAACTCCACGTACCATAAGGTAACTCAGTAAGAAACAAAATAACCAATAAGCTTTACAAAAGCATCAATCACCTTTTAATTGTTTGGAAAACATTCCCATCAAAAGCCTACACTAATATTATAAAGGAGTTATGGTTCAAAGCTCTGGTAACGACGGCGGGGCCGTATTGGGGGAGGAAAGCAGAAGAACGATCATCGTGGAGCGCCTTGCCGTATTATAAAGGGGTAAGTAAACACTTCAGGGAGTAAAATATAGAAATCTAGCCGACCCGGCAAACGTTGTTTTGCCAATACAACATTATTACATATAAACCTCCCTAAAGAATCATACTACTTATTAAAGAAAACCGGATAAAAATCAATTGCGGAATTTTAAAGATCTAAGGGCCACCCGCTGTTTTTCCCTTATATACATAAGAAACTTTGTTTTACACCATGTACATGGATAGGTACATTTATTAATTGTCAGTGGCAAAATTGCCACTGGAAAGAAACAAACGGGACAAAACCGCGGTAGCAGTATGACAAAAACTGCATTCTGCAACTCACCTCGTGCACAGATCTTCGCTAAAATTTATTTAGGTACGTTTGTCACATTCTAGTCGTGTTTGTATAAAAGAGACAACAGTACGCTCAAGCGACACTTGAGTACCGATTACTGATTAAGAATACGGTCCTCACATGCGCACGCCACTGTCGCCGACACGGCGCAAGTTTTCACGTTTCCCATGCGAATATAACATACCTCTCAGTACTTTTATTTTGACAAGTGTGAAAAAAACAACCACCATTGTAAGTCAAGTCGTGCCATTCTTTGCTAAGCCATTACAACTTGAGCCAGACCGCCTATTGCTCACTTTATCAATATGGGCCAAGGTAACATGTTTATCTGTCTGTCCATTAGAATGTGGTAGTATGAATACAACGCGTCGCGTGTCTTTTACAAAGGGATAGGACGATATGATCAACGTCTGCATGTATGTAGTGTAGAACTATGATTTTGACCTCTATTCTTTACAACATAGATACTAGAGTTTCTAGACGTGTCTAATGTAATATCAACATGCAAAGAACTTTATTATTTATAACTGGAAACTTTTTTTAAATACACTCGTGTGCAAAAATTCCTGGTCACACATAATTTTGTGCACAGATTACAACATCTGGAGCGTCTCTAGTCCAGTTGGTGGGATACTTGACTTGTAACCGGGAGGTGGCGGGTTCGAGTCCGGCTACTGGACGTGTACCAATGGGACTCTTTTTCAGAGCCTATGTACGCAACGCAACGCTCGTACGGTGAAGGACAACATCGTGATGAAACCCGCACACCCACAAGGTGTGTGAACCCTATAACGGCGATGGGCTCACCCCCTGTCACGTTGGGTTAAATACGCTCGGTGAACCGTGGGTACTTGCTTTAGCAAGTGCCTCTGCCTACCCCTCTTTGGGATTAAAGGCGTGAAGTGTATTTATTTAAATCAAATACGATGGGAGATGCGAAAAGCCGAAAACAGATCACAGTGGCGTGCAATTGGAGAGGCCTATGTCAGTGGACAAGTATGGGCTGATGATGATGAAATAAAATGCGAATAAATCTCCGGCGCAGACCCAAGATAATGCACGTAAGTTTATATATAAAACATGCATATATTCATGGTTATAAGGGATCCCATAAATATTGTAATGTGATGGGTCCCTTAGGTAAAGAGTTGTTCACATTATTGAACACTAGGTAATATATTATATCACGATCGGCCGTCGGGTCAACGGCCGGACGGTAACGGTTTAGTTACAAACAGTAAATTGCTCGTTACTTTTTACCCTACCTACGCAATCGTACTCGACCCTCCTCTACGGGGGGATATAATTTATTAACACGAATGACTAGCCCAAAGTGCAATTTCTCTGAAACAACAAAAAAAAAACCTCCCTCTTTTACCGAGAAACGCAATAACCGTCTCGCAGTGTAGCGGCTATATTCGCGGGTGAGAACGAACGTTCAAAGGTTCTCGTCATATGTATCTCTAGTAGGTATTTCTAAGATCATAAGGTCGTGAATATCGATGTTTGTTTAACATCTCAATGTGTCATCTTTGGATGGTGACATATGTATATTACTTGTAATAATATTAATAATACATGAATCTAATCTGTACTATTACGTAGTTGAGAAAGTACAGTCGGCATAAAAAGCTTTTTGTTGGAGAAAATTTAACTGTTTTGTTTAGGGTTCGACTACATTTGACTTATAATATGTCGCGTATCAAAGATAACACTTAATCAGGCTAATTTGTAGCATACAGAGAAGAGTTTTTTTTTTTAGCTTTGATGTATGGCGGTTCTAGCATGATTACTTTTATCAGAAGCCTTACCTTACACAAATCACTGATGGTGCTTCGTTATAAACGATTCTAATCTTTAAACTACGATACGTTAATCACTATCATTATATAGCGCAATTTTTAAATACGTATAAGGCTAAGAGCTGATAAAATTATAGTAAAAACAATTACGTCTGGTTTTTCCCGGGTACTTTAACATAAAATGGCAATGTCATTGCGCGTTGTATAAACTTTATGACTCGTAAACTGTTTATGCCAACTGTACTTTCTAACTATTGCAGATGGTCAAATCAAAGTGTGCAAAACTTACCATGGGTTCCTAGTAGCTTATAAAATCTGTATTCTAGGTGGAGTTGGGGAGCCTTCGACTTCATCGGCTCCATCTTAATGGCTACATGTTCATTGTTGTAGAGGTTCTTGCCTGAAAGAGAAGAGAATATACATTAGATTTTTTAATAAATAAACAACCATTTGACCACTATCCTGTCTGATGTTAAGCAGCGACGTGGTCTACACTGGATCACTCTAGTTCATTAGGTACCTATTTAATATAATCATATTTCATAATTAAAAACCCGCATATGCCGCAAGGTATGTGAACCCTATAACGGCGATGGGCTCCCTTCCTATTACGTTGGGTTAAATACGCTTGGTAAACCGTGGGCATTTGTTTAGTAGGCCTAAGTGCCTCCTACCTACCCCGTTTTGGGATTAAAAGGCGTGAAGTATGTGTGTGTTTTCATAATTAAAATAGTACGTACCTACCAGGTTACAGTTCAGTAGCTCTTAGAATATATCTGACTACCTTTCCGCCCGCGGCTTTCCCCGCGTGGACTTCGGTTATATTGCGGTATAAAGGACAACTATAAGAAAACTTATCGTTCCTACGGAAAAGTTGCCCTCGGGAATATCTTTTTTTTTCGGGATAAAATGTACCCTATTATTTAATCCGGACTTTTAACTTTACGTATGCAAATTTTGAAAGCAATCGGTTCAGTAGTTACGGCGTGAAAGCGGAACAAACAAACAAACTCACTTTCCGATTTATAATATTAGGACGGAAGTAAGGATAGTAAGGATCAGTAATTTTGTACTTGTATATCATCCATTTAGTAAGTAATCAGACAAGTACCTATAGATATACAAAACTATCCCCTTTATTCTGAAACCCCACTCAAGCTCAAGTAACGTTTGTCCTGCTCGAATCATGTTTTCGTGAAAGATACAAACTAAATACGCTCAAGGGACACTTGAGTACTAATTATTGTTTCAGAACACTGACCTTAGAGCTAATATACTGTGAAATGATTAAATTATGCATTACACTTTATGCATAAAATTATCATAAACACCCAAATATAGTAGGTAAAAACATCAATTAATTCGTACTAAACACTATTAGACAAAGCTGTCCGTGTTTCACCGTGGAGTTATTTAAATCAAGCATGTTGTATGTTTATTTTTTAATAGCTTCATCAGATCTGTGTGAATGAATAAGAACTGGATCTTTACACAGACGTAATAGTAAAAAATAAAAATAATTTATGGTTTAATGTGTAAGGAAGAGCGATATTCTCAACGGTACCTACTTTTTATTTTTTATCATTTAGTTTTTATTACAAACCAAGTAAAATATTAAGACTTTTGTGGTGTTGTCGGAACTGAAGCAAATTTAAATGGGACCAAACCGCACGGGAATCGCCATCTTTCAAACAAAAAAAGAATCATCAAAATCGGTTGAAACAGTCAAAAGTTTTGAGGTAACAAACTATAAAAAAAAACATTGATTCATCAACATCCTCTTTTTGAAGACGGTTAAGAAAGGAACCTCAATGTTAATCATATAAGTTTTAACCTTCGGATCGTAGACTTTTTTCTTGGCTGACTGTACATTGACACTTGGTCCACGTCAAAAGACGCTACGTCAATTCTGAAAGAGGCTTTATCATGGGGAGAGGAAGTGACAAGAAAGTGCCCATAACATAAAATCTGATATCGCGTTCCATGTTTACAGGATGATTTGAAAATAAACTTTTAAGCCGAAATCTAGTAGACTAGTGTGTATGTAGACCATATTGAGCAGGTGTAATTCTGCCGAAACAAAAAAAAAATTACCTCCTCCCCATACCTATTAACAATTTTTTTTTAATCACTATGAACAAGCGTTTGACCACCATCCTGCCTGATGTTAAGCAGCGATGTGGTCTACGATGGAGCACACTTAGTTAGTTCAGTAGGTAACAATCCCGAACAACTGATTGTGCTTTTTATATACGACTATGTCGATGTTTTTTTTCGTTTCAGAACTTCGACAGCTGCTGAAATGCACTCACTGCTGGGTCTACATAAACATTTCAAAATTTTCCAAAACACCCCGTACACATTCGAGCGTCAGTCAACCGAAAGTAGGTGGAGCGTGTTTATTCGCACACGTTATCTCCTTGTACAGGTCGTGTGTGTACAGTAACTAGGCGACATATAAATATTATCTTTATCAGTGAAACGTCAGGTGTATTGATAGCAAGGATAAGGCGTGACGTAGACGGTATACTTTGCGCCGTTAGACGCTTGTTTTTCTATAGTTTTTTATCTACGTTTTTTTTGGTCGTAATGTTTTATTTTTACTTCGTACAAGCGAGCGTGTGACTACCATCCTGTCTGGTGTTAGGTCGCTACCTACCCTCCATCCGCTATGTATTACATCGCTATGTGGTCTACGATATAGCACCTATTCTCTAGGCATCTATTCACTAGACGTCCAGACTATACTTAGCAGGAAACGCAGACTACGTAAAGCAACTTCCATATTCTGATGATTCGAACTACAAAGGTAGACAGACACAAAGCGTTTGGCGAGCATATTCCGATTATCCACCC
>SJJU01034121.1:0-11324 GCA_012932125.1 Conopomorpha cramerella | reverse complement strand
TGAGAAGGAATTATGCACGGAAGATCGATCATTAAACTGTATACATTATAATACAGATTGATTATTTCACTAGCTTCCTGTAAGCACCGACAGCTCATTGGTCAACGGTCATTCCGTTAAAGGGGATGCACCAGATCTCAACCGAGTCAAAGGCCTTCTCATAGTCCAAGAATGCTAGACACATGTAGTCTATGGTGCCATAACCGCTTCGAAATCCAACCTGCTCCGGAGGTTGAGATTCGTCGAGTCTTCGTGCAAGACGGTTTGTGATCACTCTTGAAAACAGCTTGTAGACGTGGCTTAGAAGAAATGGGTCGAAAGTTCTTCAACAGGGTTTTATTTCCCTTTTTGAAGAACAGGACGACCACACTTCTACTCCACGCCTCCGGAGTTCTCCTTTCGAACAGAATAGCGTTAAAAAGCTTTTGAAGCTCTCTCAATATCGGTTTACCTCCAGCCTTCAACAGTTCTCTTGTAACGCCATCTTCTCCTGGAGCTTTTCCGTTTTTGAGCTGTCTAAGAGCGATCCCAATTTCGCCAGCACTGACTTCTGGCAGGTCTTGTCTGGTCTTGTAATCTTTAGCTTTGACTTACTGCCCTTACGCTGCATTTCACAAAATCTCGTATCCTCTTCCCTGAGGACCCGAGTCACATTTTCGAGGTTCTTGTTCACGTCTGCTGTGGTTTCCACGGCAACGAATCGGTTCTCCAAACTTAGCTGGAAAGCCTCGGATTCCATTATGGTTTGGAGCTGGCTTTCATCAGACGGACACGTTCAGCCTTAAGGTTGATATTCGGAGAGCCTTTGACTAGTCGGTGATCGCTACCGGTATTGAACCTGCCTGTTGCTGCCCGTCCTCTGGAACCCTCCCTCGGTCGTCTCTTACGACCCCCATAGCAGGAAAAGTTTGGCTGGGGTAGTGACTCATGTATTCTATTCGCCTTCACCACACAGTTCTTGCCAAGTTGACTGGCGATACATCCAAGTGATAACATGCCTCTACGAGGCTGCCACCATGACGCCCAAGTACAAAATTAGCAGACAAGTCACATACCTTTGCATCGAGGAGTGAGACAAAGGTGATATATAAATAACTTAATTCTAGTCTGTGCCCAATGAGAGGTAACCACATAATTCGTAGTAGGTAGTTATAAAAATGAATAAAAATTTAACAAATATAACTTACAATCTTACAAATTGCAGAAACATAAATATGTGTTTATCTACCGGTACATGAACAATGAGCCGAAGGAGGAATTTTAAGAATCAGATGGTACATTCACAGGAAAAGTTTTCAAAAACGTAAAATTGCAGCAATGGATGTCTAGGCGAGACTTATTATATGAAATAAAGTCATCCGATAGATAACCAAAGTCATCGAAGATGAGAGATAAGAAGTGTGTTGAGGTGTGTTGCCGTGTTGAGCCAACGCGTACAGGGCAGGGGAAAGGCAGCTGCCCTGCGGCACGCTGCAGCTAGGGGACAGCGCTGAGAGTGCGTCCTCCACCTTCGCCCTGAAGATCAGCTTCTTCCAGGAATGATTGGACCTCGTCCTCCACCTTCACAATCCAGCAGGGAGGTTTGCGCTTGGGCTAGTTTGTACACCAGCCCGGCGTGCCAGACCCTGTGTAACGCTTTCTTCATGTCCAGCATGACCGCGACGGAGTGTTCGCGCTTGTTCCAGTTCGTCGCGAACATGCGGAGCACCCTCCTCAGGTCCGGTCGTAACCCAAACTGTTCCGAAAGCTCTATGTATGGTGTTTCATTTAATGCAGTTTCATTTAAAAATTTGGCTTTTAATTCTTTCCATGTCATTTGAACCGGGGAGAATGATGACGCCCATTTTTTATTACATTTTCGGCTATAATATGTACTTATTTTAAATACGTTGTTAAGAACCGCTGAAAGTATTTTAACATTTCCAGCAGCTGCAATATCCGATACCTACCTATCAAAATAATATTCTTGAAATGTACATTACTATGCTATATGCAAGTTTATAAGGAAAGGCAAAGCACAGTAAATGAAACTGCTGCCTTCACCAATCGCCTATTTATTTTCGTAGTAATAATGTCAATTTCATGAGAATTGTTGGAAAATACTGCAACAGAAGCAGACGGTATCCATTCGTCTACACATATTTGTATGGGTAAGACCTGAATCTGTAGGTCAATAATGAATAATATGGAAAGAAGCACAACTATCCACGTATCTACCTATCTATATCTAAAACGCCATGGGATATTTCACTTTCTGTCATACAAAAAAATCGCAGTGTAACCAAAGATATCCAAATGTTTTTTCCATGATTACTTACCTATCTACATACATACGCACGGCGAATGCTTTATCAGTACAATTTATTTATTTATTTTCAAACCTTACACTAACATTACAGTATTTACCAATGCGCTAGCGTATGTGATTGAGTAAATTATTTATAATTATTTATAATTTACTTAAATAAATTATTACATTCCAACAAAACGATAAATTAGACAACAAATACAAATACAAACTTCAACATAATAAGACTTTAAATAAAGATATATAGAAAAAAACAGTAAATAATAATTTATAAATTAACATTCACTAAAACACAATTAATTTACATGCAATTTTTTTCACCGTACATAAAAAAAAAGAAACAATTTGTACCCTCCCTCCCCTACACCAACTGCAAGCCTTTATCGTTGTCCTTTTCTAAAGAAATTTAAACTATCTGTCTCTTCCCAAACAATGGCGATGACATATAATTATTTTGGAAAAAATATTCTCAAGAAACAATATTTTCAATGAACTTAGAAGTGATATGATAACATTTGGAGTTTATTTCGGATTTCTGGTGTAGTTTGTGCAATGTCGGAATACACAGGAAGGCATCATATTGTTACGCCCCGGGGTCGAGAAACAACGGCTAGAATGCCGTAGAGGTACGTCGAACATTCGAGAGGCCTAAAGAACATTCCAGTATCCAAGTCGACGCATACAAACCACTCACAGTGCCTACATACGTCAGAATGTAGTAGAAGGATCTCGAAAGATCGAGAAAAGTGTGGTATATTTCGGAAGCCACAAGTACTTACCTCACCACAAGTAGGTATACACCTACTTACCTACTGTTGGGTGTAGGTATAAACACGCGAGCCGGCCGACGTACCACAAGTAGGTATAAAGCTACTTACCTACTGTTGGAGTAGGTATAAACACGCGAGCGGCCGAGGCACCACAAGTAGGTATTTAATTATTATTATTAGAAGTCGACTCTAGAATGTACCTGAACCTACTCGAATGTTCTGGATTGTGTACCGTGGTATATAAAGAGCGACGATCGAGTCGGCGGGACAATTTCAACTAAACAGTGATACAGTGAACATCAAGAGAGAAAATTAAAGAGAGTTAACAAGTGATTGTGTGATTGTGAAAGTGTTTATCAGCGGTGTTAGTTTAACGATTGTAATTAGTTTGTGTAATTATAGTGCCTGAATAAAGTGTAATTCTTGATTTTCGTAACAGTGTCATTTTTCTATCGGTACCCACCCCCCAAGTACGTAACATTTGGTGTCAGAAGTGGGATAGAAAATGCCGATCACTCCACGAGATCAAGAACCGGAGGGCGTCCAAACCCGGAGCCAACGTGCAGCGGAGGGCTCTACGGCAACCGTGGCTGGTCCATCTACTGTCACTGCACCGGCATCGCCACCAAGACCGAAGGCCGAGATTGACCTTAACACCATCCTGATTTTATTGAAGGAACAATCACGAGCCCTTAATGAAAGCCAAAGGGAAGCTCGGGAAGCCCGGGAGGCCCAGGAGAGACAAGCTAAAGCCCAGGAGAGACAGGCTAAAATACAGGAGGAGCAGTACATGAAGCTGTGTATCAGTCAGCGGGAAGCCGAGGAGAGACAAGCTAAGGCCCAGCAGGAAGCCCGGGAAGCCCAGGAGGAACAATACAAGAAACTGTGTAATCGACAGGAGGAACAGTCGTGCATGCTCCGTGAAGTGCGAGAGGCCATTGCAGAATGGAAAAATGAGATAACGGAAATACAAGGGAAACTAGCCGATATGGACATCAAATTCGAGAATCGTCTACATGGCATCAATGAGAAGGTGGAGGGCTTTGAGAACCGTTTACGGAAATTGGAGGTTAAGATGGCTGCCGGAACCAGCAGGTCCGAGGTCTATGTACCGGCATGTGGGAACTTCAAGGTACCTCCGTTTGACGGTACTTCCTCGTGGAATGCGTACAAGTTGCAGTTCGAGTCTGTCTGTCAGGCCAATGGATTGAGTGAAGAGGAGGCGAAGACAGCACTCACACTGGCTCTACGAGACGAAGCTCTCGCTGTACTGGAAGTCTTAGGAGATGAGAGGACATATGGCCGCCTACTTGAGGCGCTAGAGACTCGCTATGGAGACCGACATTTGGAGTACGTTTTCAGAGCACAGCTGAAGGATCGCAGACAGGGCAGGAACGAGTCTCTGCAGAAGTGGGCCTTGGAGATAGAGACATTGGTGAGAAAGGCGTACCAGTCGGCATCCGCCTCTATGGTAGACAGCATGCTACTTCAAGCTTTCATCGATGGTATTCGTGATATGGAAGTAAGAGCTGCTGTTCGATTGGGGCATCATGAAAGTTTGAAGGATGCAGTAGCTCATGCATTGGAGGTGGAGGCCGTACGTCGTGACTCGAAGCCACTTTCAGTGAGACAGGTTTGTGCAAGAAAATCGCCTTCCCGTAACCGCGAGTATGTACCGCGTTGTTATCAGTGTGGTGAACGCGGGCACTTGCGGTCCAGTTGTCCAAAGAGGAAGAAGACTCATGGAAATGGCGATAGCACCAACCTTGGGAGGAAGCTGCGCATGTCGGGGGACTTGGTAAACAGGCGTCCCGTTACAGATAGCGTTGGAGATAAACGCAATGGGGTGGAGGAGATACGCAGTGGCGTTCGTTGTAATGGACCATGGAAAAGCAACACGATGAGGCAGCAACATGACTGGAGAGTTAATAAATCGCGGTTCGCTGAGGGTTCCCTAGTGTGGTTGCGTGACTCGCTACATCGTCGTTGGGAAGGACCATATAAGGTAGTGACCAGGATTAACGACGTCACGTATCGGATACAGAGAAATCCCCGCAGCCCATGCAAGGTTGTGCACATCGACCGGCTGGCCCGATACTATGGAGATAATCATGCTCGAGACGAGCACGTTTTAGAAGAGGGTAGTGTTACGCCCCGGGGTCGAGAAACAACGGCTAGAATGCCGTAGAGGTACGTCGAACATTCGAGAGGCCTAAAGAACATTCCAATATCCAAGTCGACGCATACAAACCACTACACAGTGCCTATATGCGTCAGAATGTAGTAGAAGGATCTCGAAAGATCGAGAAAAGTGTGGTATATTTCGGAAGCAACAAGTACTTACCTCACCACAAGTAGGTATACACCTACTTACCTACTGTTGGGTGTAGGTATAAACACGCGAGCCGTCGACGCGACTCACAAGTAGGTATAAATCTACTTACCTACTGTTGGAGTAGGTATAAACACGCGAGCGGGCCGACGCGACGGTTAGGTATTTAATTATTATTATTAGAAATCGACTCGAGAATGTACCTGAACCTACTCGAATGTTCTGGATTGTGTACCGTGGTATATAAAGAGCGACGATCGAGTCGGCGGGATAGTTTCAACTAAACAGCGATACAGTGAACTTCAAGAGAGAAAATTAAGGAGAGTTAACAAGTGATTGTGTGATTGTGAAAGTGTTTATTAGCGGTGTTAGTTTAACGATTATAATTAGTTTGTGTAATTATAGTGCCTGAATAAAGTGTAATTCTTGATTTTCGTAATAGTGTCATTTTTCTATCGGTACCCACCCCCCACGTACGTAACAATATGTTATTAAAAGTTTAAAACGGGTATTATAGCGCGAAGATTAACGAAAGATAAGCATTCAGCTTACCTTCGTTGTTTGCCCGACGTTTCGACACAGTTACATGTGTCGTGGTCGCGAGCTGATGCGCTATAATACGCGTTTTAAACTTTTAATATCATGTCAGTGCGCGTTTCCTTACAAAAAGGCATCATATGTTCTGTTGACTGCTTTTTTTCAATTAAAAGGACTCGATGCGTGCAGCGCGAAAACTCTCGTAGGACACTGTCAACTTCACCGGGTCAAAAAACGGGAGTCACGAAAAAACAATCAAAAGACCAAGCGCGCAGCGCCGTCACTGTCTCTTTTTTCTTGGCGTTAGTGATGGGGCAGCGGCAGCCATGTTGTAGGCCATAGTTCAGGGTTTCAGCCAACAATATACTATACATAATACATACTCGCGACTCGCCCCCACTCCGAAATCGATCGCACTTGTAAAATGGCGATATAATACAAAATTTATATGAAGATAACGTTCACAGCTTTTTTACATTAGACAAACTGATTATTTGAATGTTATTGTTGAAAGGGCGACATGTAATAGTGTAAAACTTTTATTTGAAAAATTACGTAAAGATGTTTGAAATCTAGCATGCCTTTTACCTTAGATAATATACAATTTTGAGAAATTCCTATGGGAACGTGAGTTGGCGGGATAAAATATGCTTGAAATTTGGGATATACGTATAGATATCTTAGTAAACTTAAAGCTTAGTTGCAACACGATATTGGAAAATTCCCACGGGAATAGTAGTTAGCGGGAGAAAACTTTTGAATGAAAAAAAAATTAACCGGGTAAGATAGATTATGTTTAGATTTTCCAAGGTTCCCATGGGAACGCGAATAGCAGGAAAACCTTGGTATAGAAAAAAATATTATCGCATGTTAGTGGCTTGAATTTATTTAAATATATCTTAGCAAATGTACTGCTTCATGGGAAAGGGAAACATCTTTTTCATGAAGAAATACTGCCCTAGCGCCAGATTCGGATTAATCTAAATCTTTTTAAATTGTTTAATACGATATTCATTATTATTTAGATTCGACGCACACCGAAAAAAATACTGGAACACATGAATATTTAAAATTGCGTTGTGTTTGTGCGTGGTTTGTTTACTTACCTATGTCCTGAACGTGGAGCTATAGGAACGTTCATTTTCTATATACATATAGAAAACTCAAAGTCCTGACTGATTAATTCATCACTCACTCACTCAGACTCATCATCACCCAGTCCGAACAATTGAGAACCTAGAAGGCTGAAATTTTTCACAGGGGTTCTTTTATGATGTATACGTGAGATAAGAAACAAAGTCGCAGGATCAAACACTAGCGCCAACAGGAGTCGGTTTGCCACAGCCAAACAGAAATATGTTTCCTAAATACATTTCATTTTCTGTCTAGCTCTTATCCCACACATATCACAAATATAAAGATAATATCAACCGATCGGGAACCATTAAAAACACTTCAACTAAAAAAATACTTAATTCAAAAATGCTACTACTCAGTCACAGATTTTTTACAAGACTAAACTACCCACTCACTAACTCCACTCTAGTCACCCAAATAAAACTAAATAATAGGTTAATAATGTAGACTAAATACTGTTGTTATTGTTCATAAATTTTATTTCTTAGTATGTAAGTAAAAAATGTTTGCTATGCCCTAACAGGGTTCATGTTTGATACTTTTACTATGTAACATCTTACTTTCAACATGAGTGCAGTAAATGATAAAAAAAAAAATAAAAAAATAAAAAAAAATCCCGATTCCGTTATCTGAAGCCACCCACACACGTGGCTCGGTTCCTCCTCCCTCCTCTTCCGTTCCGTTCCGTACCCAAAGAGTGAAAAAGAGACACTATTACTGAGTGTTTTTTCATGAATTTTGTCCCTGGAACCTTTTACTTTCACACTGACTGACATTCACATTCACACCTCTGAACTCGAGACGAAAGCCTGCAAGTACTTTAGCGTTATAGTAGCCTCCCCTGATCATTTTATCCTAAATTTATAACGAACCAAATTATCCTAAAATAATAATCCACAGATTAATAACAAAGAATTATTCAACTAAGCTATTTATACTACTTACTAGCTGTGCCCGCGACTCTGTCTGTGATCCAGTCGTTCGGTACTTGACTTATCCGTAAATAAATTCTAATAAAAATATAATGGTGCTACTAACTATAATAATATACTATAATACTTGTGTAAATGTTCTTTAACCAAAAGTGAGTGAACTTTTTGAAAAAACTTCATCACCGCAAGGTTGCGAGCCTGTCTGCCTTCTTAACGCTCTGTAAAGAAACAAAATGATATATCCGACGATTTATGCTTATGACGCCGAGACATATGGACAGACAGAAGGAAAGCAACTATGTTTTATACTATGTAATGATGATAATGATGATACATTAGCTGATAGTAAGCCATGGACAAGACATTTTGGTTAATATTCCTCGCCCCCATGAAGTTTGAGAACAAATCTTCGATTGTAGGCAATGGATGCTTATCACATACCAATCGGTTATCAATTGTTACAGAGTAGTCGGCACAAACACGAATGGTGGCGTCCCTCCTCAAAACAGACACAATAGGCGATGCATATTCCTAATGGAAACCTGGTTTTACAAGGGTCATGCCAAAATAAGTTAGATACTCTATGGTAATTTGATCGATACTAGCCAGTTATATAGACCATTATAAAGGTAGGTTATTTGCTTATAATTTCAAATTTGGAATACTCGAAAAATGTTAGGATTCCTTTTTTAATATTTTTTTCTGGGTAATTTTGGAGGTAAATTTTCGCAACAATGGAGCTCTCTCGACGTGATTTTCGTGTTATGATTTTTAAGAGTGTTTGAAACTATTAGTTTCAACTTTTGGCGACTTGCTTTCTGCTTGTTCACGTGCAACTGTTTTTAATTGGTTTGCTGATTTTAAAAGGGGACGAGAGACCTTTGAAGATGAGGCGAAGACCGGACAGCCGCCAACCGCAGTCACTCAAGAAAACGTACAGGCTGTGGAAAAAAATGTCCGCGCGAACCGACGAATTACATTATGCAGAGCTCGAGCGTGAACTGGGTATTGGATCAGCAGCATTGCAAACTCTAATTCATAATCATCTGTCCCTTCATAAGCGTTGTTCAAGGTGGGTGCCGTAGAAACTCACCGATTTGCAATAAGACGTGGATTGGTGCAAATTTATGATAGATAAATACGACGCTGGCGAGAAAAAAAATGTACATGATATACTTACATGTGAGGAAACATGGCTAACTACGACCCCGTAACAAGCGACAGTCCACAGTATGGTGTTTTGAAGATGAACCGACTCCAACAGAATGTCGCCGAACTCGAAGTACACAGAAACAAATGATTGCCTCACTTTTCTGCAAGACAGGACATATTGCTACAATCAAAGGACAGTTAACTCTGAATGGTATGTGCCAGTTTGTGCCCCGAGAGTACTGTCAGCTTGGTGTGACAAGCGGCCGATAACGGGAACTCAACACCTGCTCTGGCACCACAACAACGCTGCCCCTCACACTTCTGCTAGAACACTTGACTATTTCAGCTCAAAAAACGTGACTATCCTGCCCCACCCGCCATATTCCCCCGATCTAGCCCCCTGCGTTTTTACTTATTTTCCAAAATTAAAGAAAAAATAAAAGGAAGGCGATTTGTGAACAAAGAAGCTGCATAATTATGAAATTTCTGAGGTGTCTAAGGAAGAGTGGTCATCGGTATTTTCTAAGTGGTTTTGACGGATGGAAAAGTGTATACGTGTTCACAGTGACTACTTCGACAAAATAGATTGCTTTAATAAAGAATAAAGTCGGTCACTTTTGAATATCTAATTTCTTTTGGCATGACCCTCGTATAACGTCCAACTGTAGTAACCTATCTATCATCACTGTCTCGATCTTTGCTCGAAGTGCAAATGCTACCCGCCTCAATTTGAAGTTACGAAAATAATGCTATGTCTTATTGGCAACAATAAATACAGGGTTACTTGTAACTCGACGTATTCCTGGTATGGGGTGATAGAGGAGTTAAAATGCAATAAAATAAACCTCTATAAGTATGGTCGGAAATTAATGGTTCTTGAGATATTGACTTTTTTAAATATTTTCTAGATATTCCCAGAATCTTGCATGAAAAAGTTTTTTATTAATTGTCATGTTTAACTATTCGAACTATAAAAACCCAAAATAAAACAACCAAACTTAATAAAATCAACGGAAATAAAATTTTATTCTTTAAAACTTTGTGCTTATAATGAGAAAACATATGCTCTAATTTAAAAAAATATATGACATCAATCGTACAAATTATTAAAAAAACATCGTCGTTTTATCAGCTTTCTAAAAAGATATCATTATCAATATTTATGCCATTATGTATGATTAATAACGTAATTAAAAATTTCATATAATGTCAAAATTTTGTCTCTCACCCTGTTATTACGTGTCAGTAGCGATGAAATAATAAAAAAAAAACTTAAAGTAGTAAGATTTTTTTTAATCTATTTTTTTTAATCGTAATGTTTTTTCTTCAAAAACTTCTTTTGGCGGGTTTAGCGGGGAAAAGAAAAAAAATAAGTGTACTTGCCAAATTAAGGGTAAGAATTGTTATGTTTATCTCAATGTGTGCTCTCTAATAATGATTTTACTAGGCAGTAGCAATGAGTTAGAATGCGTTTAAATTAAAGATAATGGCATTAAATATTGATAATGATACCTTTTTAAAAAGCTGATAAAACGACGATGGTTTTTTTAATAATTTGTACGATTTATTTCATATATTTTTTTAAATTAGAGCATATGTTTTCTCATTATAAGCACAAAGTTTTAAAAATAAAATTTTATTTCCGTTGATTTTATTAAGTTTGGTTGTTTTATTTTGGGTTTTTATAGTTAGTAAAACGTGAGTTTACAATAAATAAATAAATAAGGAATCACAGTAAATAACTCATGGTTTTTATATTACAAACTTTTTCATGCAAGATTCTGGGAATTTCTAGGAAATATTAAAAAAAGTCAATATCTCAAGAACCATTAATTTCCGGACATACATAAAAATAAAAAAAAATAAAATAAATACACTTCACGCCTTTAATCCCAAAGAGGGGTAGGCAGAGGCACTTGCTAAAGCAAATACCCACGGTTCACCAAGCGTATTTAACCCAACGTGACAGGGCGTGAGCCCATCGCCGTTATAGGGTTCACACACCTTGTGGTGTGCGGGTTCATCACGATGTTGTCCTTCACCGTACGAGCGTTGCGTTGCGTACATAGGCTCTGAAAAGAGTCCCATTGGTACACGTCCAGTAGCCGGACTCGAACCCGGGACCTCCCGGTTACAAGTCAAGGGTCGACCAACTG
>SJJU01034100.1:0-12532 GCA_012932125.1 Conopomorpha cramerella | reverse complement strand
GATTGATTGATTGACAAACTGACAGGTCCAACCTTTTTTCCGTTAGAAAGTAATCGGAGGGATTTTGTTAACTTGATTAATGGATTACGTAAACGCTTAATTAAACGTATCTTTTTATTTTTATCATTTATAATCCGGTGACGCGACTTGGGGAGGCCTATGTTTAGCAGTAGACGTCAGTATGTCTGGACAGACATGACGATGATGATTATCCCATTAATTCTCAATGAATATGTTTGAACTGTTGGTGTAGCAACGAATGTATTGTTGAAATTAGTATGCCTAGACATTTCCTAATTTCCAACAAGCCCTAAACTCATGAATTGCAATGGGGAAATTTCAGAGCCCTCGTTTCTCTTAGTTATGAAAGATGGCGCTAGCTGTGTTAAGGAGGATTAATGTCAACGAAATGATTGACGACAAGCAGTGAGTATTGAAGGTGACAGTAAATTTTTTTATTGTCTGTTTACATGTTACAAATGCTTCTTTTCTATGGCCTAAATAATATGACGTAATAAAATATAACCGACAGAAATCACCCTGGTCACCAGCAAGCTCAGGCCAAAAACAACTATACTTGCAATCCAAAACTGACGTTTAGAATAAAACGAGTCAACGATATGAAAAACATGCAGGAGTGAAAGAGTAAGGGAAAACATCTTCTGTCCCTTACTGAGTATTAGAGTAAATCTGGAACCAAACTGTCAAATTAGTAGTAAAAGTGCCAGTTTGGATCCAGAAGTACATCATTTTCCATAGATTTTGGTGGAAAAGAGACAGACTGATGGTGGTACGCGGCAGTGGCGTGCACACCATATATGAAAAAAGACACTGCCTACCTTAGAATTTTGGCTACCCGACCTAATAATAGAGTTATTGATAGATCTTTTTTGTAGTACTCACGACATATGCTGACGAAGATCCTGTGTTTTGTGGGTGAGTAGATAGATAGGTACCAATCTTTTGTAAAGACAAGTACAAATACATAGGTGTCAATCCTTGGGGATTACTGCCTACCTTGTCAGAAAAGCCAGTGCACGCTACTGGTACGCGGTTTGCAAGTCTAGTTGTGTTTGGTATGAGCCAGCAGGCAACATCTAGATAAGAAATTTTTGGAATTTGAAAATTCCTCATTGATTGTTAAATTATGCGTAAGTAATGTACGTAAAGAGGGATAGGGTACTGCAAGTAGCTTGGATAATGTCGGAAGAAAAGTTACCAACCAATTTCCTGTAAGGAAAAGTGGTATGGATAAGTCCCCTTCAAAGGAAATTAAGCCGCAGTGGAACCCATCCGACATTATTTGCTTATTTTGACCCTAAATATGGAGTTACGGTCTCATCCCCGGCTTCTTTTCATCGATTACTCTCTCGTATAAAGCGATCTTCTGCTCAGGGATACAGTCTCTGCCTACTACATACTCCCTTACGTAAGTGTATTTTCCTTTAGTAGGATAATGAGATTTTCTCCGAAGAGAAATTTATCTATGCTTATTTTAATCATTCAGAAGACAAGTAATATATAAAATAGTACAAATATAGGTGACAACCCTTAAATCTGAGAAATATTTAATTACCGCCGGGCATGGGTCTATTTTTGCGGATCTCCTTATTAACCAACTTCAAAAAAATGTATGTGTTTTTTTTATTTGAAAGTTGAGTGATAAAATGAAATTAGAGTTCAAATAAAACTGGTCTTGACTCGTTAGTAACTTGATACAGCCGTAAATAACTTATATGCTGGACGATAAGTATCTAACCTAACGAAAGAGATTTCCGCTATGAAACAAAACAGTAGCTTAGCTAAGTAATAAGTTATTCGCAGTGGCATGTCAACAAACAGTTTCCCCTGTTGAGCAGAGGTTTCGTTGGCAGCAAGTTGGCAGCGAGCCAACTTTGATGCACACTTGTGATAGCTCTTCAGCGGCGGCACGTGTCCGTATACTACGTGGTTCAATTTAACCGCTGAACTTTAAGTGCATTTATGTTAGGACTTGGGAAGGATATTTCAACTATTAAGCATGTTGGTAGCGTACAGTCAGCCGAAACATTTGGTCTATCAGTTTTAATTATACGTCCTGTGCAATTAATGTCATTTTAGGGTATGATTTTTATAATGTATCGATGAAAACAATTAGGATTAAAGAAACCCAATTTCTTAGGCGACTCTACATAGGTGAACTCTATCGAGATATTTAGAACCATGCATGGCCACACTTTTGGTGGTGAGACTGGTGAGAAGTAGTAAGACTAGACTCCTTAGATCTAAAAGAGTTTGAACATCCTTTTTGTCAATTTTTACGTTGTGTCTTCGAAGTAGGACAATCAATATGACGCTTAACCAAACGAACTATCCCATACCAGCACGGTACGAGTAAGGCACTATCTATATTGCGTAACATCAAGGCAAAGTCTATACATAATTTATTTATATCATTCGAAAACACGAACAGAATACCAAATGTGAACGTACAAACGGAATAAAGTTCAACAATTCAGGCGGACGTTTAATATTTCTCTTCAGGAGATATTGCTTCTTCTTTTCATTTTCATTTCTCATCTAAACTTTTTCTCGGTGTCCGGTGTCTTTTGTTCTGGTTTACTGGTTGTTGGATGAAAGTTTTCTATCCGTGCTCAGTTGTATGAGAGTGCACTGCCGCTGAAACTTTCCCCCCCTCAATTCTCTGAATCTGCTCATTCGTGTCAGAGAGGCATAGCCATTTTTATGTTCTGCTTGTTTATGTAAAACATTTTACCGTTCATGTTTAAATTTCAACTGACCTTGCGACATTTAAATCAACCTTTAGTGTGAATTATGTTCAATTAACTAATTTGGAAATATCGGTCCATTGTATGAATACCGGTTAATCCAGAGGATCGACAAAATGGAGATTCAAAAGATGCAAAACCACCCGTTGTCCCGCGGCCTCTGGGTATTGGAATATACAGGACGTTGTTCCATCATAACTTTCAATATCATCGATTACCTTAATTCATCAACATTATCAGGAGACAACATCGGACACCGTCATTCGGTAGATGACTGACCGTTCCGACGCATACAATCAGTATAAAAGCAAACGGAAGGATATTACCACCTAAAATAGTTGTAAGGTCCAGGTTTTCAAGTTTGGACATTCGGGAAAAATGCTAAAAAAATATTTGAAAACAAAGGATTCTAAAATTACTAAAATACCACAAGCACGTGCCATATGAGTAACAAGACCTATGAATATAAAATACTGTGCAATAATGACGACATTATTATAATATCATATTCTTGGAAATGTCGCCTATTTTGAGTGTTGAACTTCGGAGCGGATAATTCAGTAAATAACAACGCAGAGCTGGTGGGGCTGGGGGTGTGGGTGGTCTGACCTTGAACGCCGCGTAACAAAGGAGGGGTGGCACATCCCAGCCGCCCACTCGCCACCCCCTACAATGGCACGAATGAAATACACCGCGATCGGGAACTGGTTTTCCCCAATCTTTTAATTTTGATCCTGAACGTTTTGTTTGTTCACCGTAGGTGAAATATTTCTAAAATTTCTATACGGTATTACGGCCAGTAAAGTGGTAATTTTGGAAATTGGCTATCATCTGGTAAAAAAAATGTTTAACGGAATAAGTGTGAGAAAATAAATGCCTGAATTTAGGACGACTGCAGTAGGCTGCTAATCCTTTGGCCTTTTGTGGAAAGTTCTTTTAATTAAATGGTAAGTCCCTGTACTCAAAAAAAAAAAAAAACCCAAATTATAAAAAATCAATAGCCTTTAATCCCAAAGAGGGGTAGGCAGAGGCACTTGCTAAATCAAATCAAATACTCTCGGTTCACCAAGCGTATTTAACCCTGTACTCCTGTAAAAGCTTTAAAGAAAAACGTCTATACCGCCTAGGGTGTCGAAAGGACAACACCATTTCTTACAAAACATGGCGTAAAAGGTGACATACGACATTTGTGGCGTGACTGAGACCACTTCAAAAAAAGTAAATGTGAAAAAATGTTCGAAACGCATTACTTCCCATTTAACATGAAAGAAGGAAACATAAACTTGTTAAAAAAAAACACAAGGTCTTTGCTGAATTTACTTCTACATCTTTCACCCCAGAATAACTAGAGAAAATATATCTGTCTCATTAGTTCCGAGTCTCTTACGTCATTCATCACGCATCAGAGCGGTGTGTGCAACTAATTTGTGCATGTGGGTATGTCCCATTTATTCTAAAGAACAAGTTTTCCTCTCCCACTCGAGAATGAAAAGGACGAACAAACGAATGTTGTTAAAATATAGTCGTGTTCTACAGAACAAATGGGACATAACGGTTCATGCTAAGCCTAGAGGAGGTCGCCCGCGGCAATATTCATTCAGGCTAAACGATGAACCGTCAAATGATGTTGTAATTAACGGCCGATGAACGCAGTGCTTACAGCTGCGGTATTCGTTAATTTTGTGAGGACTGACTGACTAAAGTGTTAAACGTTTGTACTAATATTACCTATGAATAAGAAATGGTGGTAATATCAATCTACACGTTAGTTTCTTTAAAAAAAATATGTACTTTTTTACGCTTTTAATAGAATTGTATTTTTTTTAAAGAAACGCGCACAACAACATGTATTTAAGTTTTTTACCGGGTATATCAAAAATAAGCTCGAAGCTTATCTGTGTTTGTACTCGCTCGACGTTTGGACACAGTTGCATGCGTCGTGGTCACGAGTGGTCTACCTATATAAGGGAATTTACCGCGGGCAATAACCATAGCACACAGCTAGAACTAATAGCAGATACTTGTAAAAGTCTACAAAAAGAATCCCCCTTGGTGCTTGTCCCGTACAGCAGGTCGCGAACCCACACATCATTGAAATCCAAGTACTTGACCACTGAGCCACCCGACAAAAAAAAATTATCATCTTTATAAAGATTCTCTAACCACTCGAGGATAAGTTAGCTAGAATATAAGCTAAGATATGCAATCCAATCTGTCTGCAGGTTGTTCTGACTTATTCATTCCCACTTCACTTTTCCGTTGAAGAAACGAGAAAATACACAATAATAATTATTTCATGAATAAACTGAATTATGTATGGGAGGAACCCGCTCTCAGTGCCTTGGGCATTCATACATTTTCATGAACACGTGCTGTGGCGGTGGTCGCGTACACGTAGACGCTTTGAAACGCATTTTGGATATAAATAACTTTATTAAGGAAAAATATTATTAGCTGTACCCTGAAATTTAGGGGTAAAATATAACGTCAGGTTTATATTGGTAAGGCCCATTTCTTCTATAGATGACGACGTTATTAAACAAGATTAGTTTGCTCGTCCTCTTCTTTCGCTAGGAAAAGTGGGAGAGTGAAGTATGTTCTCTGGAACAAATGGGACATAACCGTTTATATTTATGTCCCCACAAAGTTCCGTCGAAAAAACAGTTCAGTAGTTTTTGTAAGGAAATGAGAGAAATAATCTTACATTTACTTAACTAGTAGAAATTAACATTTAAAACTAGCTGTGTTCCGCGGCTTAAACCTAGAAATTTCGTTCTCGTGGGAATTTCGCAAAAAATATAGTCTCACGAAGATCAACAAAGTCCGTTCAGTGGTTTTTGCGTGAAATTGTATGAAACATCGGCACGAAATTTGCAATTCAGTTTTTCATATAACACCTGTATATCGCACCCTAATCAATAATGTGGAAAACACACCTCTATGAAGCTGAATACCAAATTTCCAAGTCTCTATCTACAGCGGTTTAAATTAGACGATGATGAATGGGTGACTTGTATTTCGAAAAGCACAATCGCACGGAAAACATTTCCCCCCTTTTTAGCTGGCGAGTTAAAAGGAAGGAAACAAAAAACTTTGTTGGAAAGCTTTTTTTTTTCGCTTCGACCACCTACTTAGGGATGACGTAAAACGGAGGAAATTAGAAACGAGAAAATATGCGTAAACATTTTTTCAAAGACAACTCCGATTTGAAAAAATATGAATTCACTGACACGGAGTCCGTATTTCCTGCGCAGTATAGTCTGGAGGTCTACAAGTCACGCGTAAATAGGTACCTAATGAACAAGTGTACTCCATCGTAATAGACCACATCGTTAAACATCAGCCAGGATGGCGATGAAACGAGTAGATGTTTCCCCACACAGCTCTAGGAACCCACAACACTCAAGTATTTACTAGCTAAGATGTTGCATCAAAGAATAAATGAGGAGGTTAGGATCAAAACGTATTAATTTAGGTGTAATCAAATTTGATGAAAAAAGAGGAAAACTTATACTAATCTTAGGCCCTTTCAGAAGAAAAACATAAATAATCCATTCCCTTGTATATATACATAAAATCTATTATTTCTCAAAAACAATTAAAAAAATAGTACATGGTAGTGCAGTTATATATTTGAAAATGTACAAAAACCCTTAGGGGATAAGCAAATTAATACTCAAATGGTATCATACTCAAAAATCGAATCTTGCTTTCAGCGGTTACCGGTATGCGTGTCTATGTCAGTGCGACCTCTCCTTTTAGAACAACAAGAATCAATAAGTAATAATAGCATCAAGTTAAATCAATAAAACACAACTTCGTAGTTATAGTGGAGTAGCACACCACGTAACCTTGGTGCATCGAGCCAACTGCGCTTTGCATGTCGGGAAAACGCCCGAAAGTGAAACCAAGCACAGAAAGCAAGCAATGCGAACGAGCGAACGAGGCGAAAGGGAAAAATAAAGCTTTTGTTTACATCGTTCACACGCGACACTGAAATATGGAAAATATTGAAACAGTATTGCGGAACTTGTTGATTTTAATATTTCGTACAACAGCAAATTACTTTTCGATTTTCCATTGGAAGATTATGAGGAGATTTTTGGAGGAAAATAATTTTGTAATTAAGTATTTCAATGCTTTGAATATCAATAAACACAGTTTATCGTAACATAATTTACCTTTTTAGGTATTGTTATTTTTATACTTGAAAAAAGCTGTATTTTGAGAAAAAAGAACGATTTCAACCAGTAAAGTTCCTTTTTAAAGTTCCCTTTGATTTATCGGGTCTTTCACCATCAAGCGCTGACTTATTTATGATGGGACCGCCTTTGACATTTTCTTTCCATCAAAATCGGTTCATAAACGACAAATATATCGCATAGTTAGAACGAAAAGGACTCAATACGAAATATACCGATTTTGTAATATAAGTTTTGTTTCTTTTATGTTAAGGTTTAATTTCATAAAATGACACATATTGTTTTGTGTTACTTTGTTCTAACTGTGCGATATGTCGAATTAAAAATCTTCTTCTTTGAAATCTCTTAAAAATGCTATCCAGCTCTCGTAGGTAGCGTTACCACGCGGCCGGATAAAGCCGGACATAGGTAGGCTATTTGATTCCGCGTCCGGCTAAAATAAACTGTGTCCGGATTTTGTTAGGCTTTTTACATTTGTCAACCATTACATTGACCAAATGCAAAATCTTAAGTTTTCTGAACACTAACAAAGAGATGAGATTGAGATTCTACGTAAATGCCCGGCCAAACTGGCTGGTCTGCCAGGCTATGGCCAGGTTTGAAGACCTAGAAACCCTACATATAGGCACAGGATGCAGTGGTTCAGGCTGTTCCTGGGCCCCAGATATCGTCACCGTGGGGTTTTAATGGAATTTCTTCACGATAAAAAGGCACATGCTTAAAGACCTACCTAACTGTGTCTTCGTGAAATCTATCTAGTCCCGTAAAAGTCCACAAAGGGTCGGTAATAGAGGATTATTCGGCGATGAGCTGACCATTTTACCGTTGCTTTTTCCATGTAAGCTCCTTAGCTAAGCGACTTAGACAACATGTCGACACAAAGGTTTTGTCAATCACAGGGACGAAGGAGACGTTTCTGTTTTACGTCCTTTAAATAGACTGAATAAGATATGAATGTCTAAATACCTGTTCATATGCGAATGTACAAACACTGGTAGAGGCCCCGCGATTTCATTTGCTGAAGTGATTAATATATACATAATGCACCTCAACCACGTTCCAATGAAAAATCTCTAATTTCACACTCGGGGTTATATAATGCTGCATATCACACTGGAAATATCTAAAATTGTGTCTATATTATGCATATAAACCTCCCTATTGAATCACTCTATCTGTATAAAAAAACCGCATCACAATCCGTGTAGTCACAATCAATAGTTTTAACATCTAAGCATTCATATGGTCAGAAAGCGGGAAGTGGCATCTAAATATATAAAAGGAAAAGCTGACTGACTGACATATCAACGCACAGCCCAAACGACTAAACTTAGGCACTTGATATTTGGTACAGACGTAGCTTAGCTACCGTAGGGGTGCACTAAGGAAGGAATTCCCAAAATTCCTACGGAAACGGGTAAACCTGTATGAAAAATCTAAACCGCTCAAGGTAGACGCTTGAAATTTGGGATGCAGGTACTACTTAACTACGCGAATGAAATCGCGGGGTGTTCACTATTTCTTTTATATACTTGACTTGATTCCTCTTCTCCCTTAACAGGCACATAGGACTCGCACAACAGTTTTTCGTTCAGAGCGGTCTTAAGCAATAACCACCATATCCTCCCACCCTTGTATACTACGTATCTCATCATCGGCCCACTTGTCCACTGCTGGATATAGGCCTCTCCAATTGCACGCCATTGTGATCTGCTTTCGGCTTCTCGCATCCACCTTCGACTTTTACATATCTACTGCATATCTTTTATCTGGTTGTGAAGTAAACATCAACAATATTTCCAGAATTTAGATAGCCTTCAAGGATGTGAGTCGTATAATGAATGGATATAACAAAAGCCCATGGTTTGGAGGTCACACTCCGCCGCTGCGGTTGTCTACATTAGCATTCTAATGGCCTCAGACCGTCGGAGAAAATAATTGTATGCCAAGGGCTGGCTGAAGTCTAGGCGGTTTTGGAAATGAGTTGAGGGCCTACCGTGAAATTACCGCCAAGATAACTTTTATAAACTACTATATTCGTAGCCTGAAAATGGGACACAACTTTTTACTGAAGTAATTGCATACAAATGTAGACTTTTATTTACTTAAATTTTGCACTTGATTAGTCTATGGTCTAATGTCTATGGTCCGGGCATGGGAACACACCCTGACCATAGTGCGTAAAAAAACGAATATTAGAGGGGTACCAAAATATCTAGTAAATTTATTATAGGAATAAAATATAATACCTTTCCCTTTAAATGGAATAATTATTTATAAATCTTCGATACGTCATTACGTGAAGCTCCCTATTTTCCGTACAGTACAGCGCTAAGTTACCTAAATATTTATGTATATATAGGTATATAAAAAATGTATGCTATGCCTACATTAACAATTTGACATATTATTAGGTAGTAGGTAGGTACATGACATTTTATATAATATACAATCTTCGTATTCGATATTCTTCAAATAATCCAATTTCAAAATATGTCGCTGCAACTTATAATATTGAAAACGGATGAAAACGTGCAAAACGATAGTTGCGAAAGAAGAAACCTTTTTGTTTGATCGATCGGAGCCATATCAGCGACTGCCTCGCGAGGCAGAAAAACTTTCCCGTGAAAATTTTTTTTACGAAAAAAACCGAATTTATCATTCCACCGTCGACAGCTGTCGTAATACTGGCGTGCAAGATATGTGTCAATGTGCGAAATATTATCATCGCCTCTTTCATTCGACACGCTCTTGATAGATTATTTGTCCTGTCGCGACGCTTCAATCGTGGACCTCTATAGTACGATTATAAATACAATCTGCTCGAGAACATGTGATAAATATGAATTAACATACATAATTATGTACGCAACGCAACGCGCGTACGGTGAAGGACAGACAACATCGTAGTGAAACCCGCAGACCACGAGGTGTGTGAACCCTATAATGGCGATGGGCTCACCCCCTGTCACGTTGGGTTAAATACGCTTGGTGAACCGTGGGCATTTGCTTAAGCAAGTTCCTCTGTCTACCTCGCTTTGGGATTAAAATATAGGTACTTGGTTCCGAGAGGGTTGCAGATGCAATTGATCTCTACCTGCTATGATCTCTCTTTCACGACCATTAATAATTTTACGACAGTAAAATTTGTGTCCATACCAAAAATTTAAAAAAAAAAACTTTTAATCCCATATCGGGGTAGAACACTTGCTAGCAGAGGCACTTGCAAAGCAAATGTTCACCGTCCACTAAACGTATTTAAAGCCAACGTGATAAGGGCTGGAATGCATGTTTTCCTTCACTGTACGACACTTGCGTAGCATACCTACATAGGTACTGAAAAAGATGTACTACGTGCCTAGTACAAATAGTCTTGAAACCACATCCAGCAGACCTAGCACGCGCGTCAGAAAAGAAACGACAAAAAATAAATACGCACTCTGATTGGCTGTTATGTCACGGTGCGTGCGACTCAGGTCGATTCAACAAACCGCAGCGCGTTATGTTTCGTCAGTCCTTTCTTGAAGCGCTGAGCTAAGGGGAGCTTGTTTACAAAGGATCTTCAGTAATATCCGTAAATGTTATTTTATTTGTAGGTGCCTAGCACGCGCAGCGCTAAAGACACGACAATGACTAAAATACGCACTATGATTGGCTGTTATCTCACCCTTCATGGGACTCGGATTGTTTCAACAAATCGCAACGCGTTATTTATTTGTCTTGTTACGTCTCTCTTGGAGCGCAGTGCTAGGGCTGTTTTACAGAGGCTCTTCATTAATGTCCGTAAATGTTACTTTATTAGTAGCTCCTTCAAGTATGTCTTTCATCTACTTAATCATTGATTTCATCAACCCTTACTGACGTTTCCCTTCAGATAACGGTACATAATTGCCTTCTCAAAGTCATCTATCATCCGTTAACAGGCAGGAGGTTTATATATTTACATTAATGTGATCCAAATATATACGCTGAACTTTACTTGTCTATTTTCATATACACGCGTGATTTACCGAAGCTCTACTACGTACATTCGTTGTAAATACTGCGTGCGGCAGTGGCGTGTACACCATAGACACTGCCTACCTTAGTATTTTGGTTACCCGACCAAATAATAGAGCTATTGCTAGATCCTTTTTTTGTTGTACTCGCGACATAGGCTAACGAAGGTTAACATAGGTGTCAATTCTTGGGGATTACTGCCTACCTTGTCGTAAAAGCCAGTGCACGTGCACTAGCGTGCGGCAATGGTTTTAGAAATGTTGTTGGGCTCCAAAAAAATATTTTTTCATTTCCCCACACGTCGTTTTGGCGACAATGCCATAGTTAAAGTTGTTCATATTGACGAGCCCAACAACGTTTCTAACATTATTCCTTTTACACTCTGTACAGCAGTGTCAAGTTCGGGTCAATCGTTTTTGCCATGACCTTTCACAATGCGTAATTAAATTACAGCTAGTGAAAGTTTAGGCATTCTTAAACCAGCATTTAAGACTATGTATTATTCTAAAATTTACTTTAAACCGTATGTTTTATCTATACTAATATTATAAAGAGGAAAGGATTGTATGGTTGTTTGTAACGAATAAGCTCAAAAACTACTAGCCGGATTTCGATCAATCTTTGTTAAACTATGTATATTGCTGCAACTAATTTTAGTTCTCCTTTTTCTGGCTCAGTTCCTCCTTTCCGTGTAACGCATGTACTTGACACGCCAGAGAAATATAAGCCTATAAAGTAATTTTCACAACGTATTTCTTTATTACAATTCACGAAAATTCCTTCATTCTTTCATTAGAATGCTACATTATCCCTATGTTATATTTTGTCCCAAAATTCCAACGGGCTCGAAAAAAAAAAACGTGGGTAACACCACGCGGTACAGATAGTTCGTTAATAATAACACTGAAAATTATGTAGAAAAAGTGTAGAAAACATTTGGTACTTATTGGAGAAAAACTTAGGAAGTAACTCCTTAAAATATATGTAGACCTACTAAAGAAAAAATATATAAATACTTACTTTCCTATACATAACCGTCACGCCTACCCGCTTTCCAGACAGGTAGGCAGACATAACGACTCTCAGTTCCCACGGTCTAGATAAATAATGTGACTGGCCTCGTCTGCAACCATACCCTACATCGTCTTGGTTTCTTATTTTGAACTTACAGATCTGGTTGGTTCTTTTACATATTAATTTTATAAATGAAAGATTTCGCTTACAGCAGGTTCTTCTCGCTAATTCTTGTTCCCGTGGGAATTACGAGATATACTTTGTTTGTGTATATGTATGGTATCTCAGCTGTGTAAAATTGCACCCGAATTTCAACGTTCAGGATGTGCGTAGATGTATCAGTCAGTTTCTCATTTTGTATATTAATTTATACTAGCGGCCCGCCTCAGCTTTGCACGAGTCGAATGTTGATACAAAGTGCTTCTCTACTATTCCCTATTATTATATGCATGTATTATACATATATATATATATCTTCCTCTAAAATCACTCTATCTAGTGAAGAAAACCGCATCACAATCTATTGCGTATTTTTTAAGATCTAAGCAT
>SJJU01034065.1:0-11487 GCA_012932125.1 Conopomorpha cramerella | reverse complement strand
CGATTGTAATTAGTTTGTGTAATTACAGTGCCGGAATAAAGTGTAATTCTTGATTTTCGTAACAGTGTCAATTTTTCTATCGGTACCCATCCCCCACGTACGTAACAGTATTTATAGTGGTAGAATATGCTGATATTTAAATATTAAATAGGGGCGGTGTGTCGCGTGTAATGGTCGAATGTGTAGTGTCGCTTCGCCCCTAAAGAAATAAACGTATGAAAACTATCAAATGAATGTATAATCTCCTGTTAACCCTTAATAAAACCAGGTTTGGTGTTTTTCCGATGGATTTTGGACTCTATTGACATTTGTTATTCTAATTACCGACTTCATCACATAAACCCGGGTGATGTTTATCATACAATCTAGCTTTTAAGTACAATGTGAAATAATTGTTTAATGTTTAAATAGGTATGTGTCCTGTAGTGTTACATACTTTATATTCTGTGATACCTTCTCTCAAATATTTAGATAATTCCAGTGAAGAAATTCAATAAGGTTCAAAGTATTTGTTGGTCAAGTGGAAATATACTTGCCTTTGTTTGTTTAAGGGTTAAGATAATGTATTTTTCGAAAAATCTATGAAATTCTAGTGGACGCCCTGCAATATCATTCGTGTAGTTTCGGTATTAGAACTTCATACAAACTATAACACCCTGCATATAAAGACGCGTCTCACGGAAACGGGATAAGAAGTATTCTATGTCCTTCTCCTGGTTCTAAGCTACGTACACACCAATTTTCCGCCAAATCAGTTCAACCGCTCTTGAGTTATAATTAGTGTAACTAACACGACTTTCTTTTTTATATTATACGTATACTAGTGGACCCGGCTGACGTCGTACTGTCTTAACTATTAATATTAATATCAATACCTAATATAATATCCAAGGAGGCTTATGTTTAGCAGTGGTTGTATTTTTTTCATAAGAACCTTCTGCTGAAATTATTAAGCACAACAGAAAAGAATTAGTGAAATCGGTCCGCCCGGTTCCCAAGTTATGCGGTTACAAACACATTTTGCGATTCATTTTTATATTATATACTAGTGGACGCCCCGCGATTTCATTCGCGTAGTTTCAGTATTTCATACAAACTATAATACCCTCTATATGTATAGCGACGCGACCAACAGGATCGGGGTAAAAAGTATCCTATGTCCGTCTCCCGGTTCTAAGCCACCTCCCCACCAATTTTCAACCAAACGGTTCAGCCGTTCTTGAGTTATAAATAGTAACTAACACGACTTTCTTTTATATATATAGATGTTATCCGTACATAAGTGTCAAATCGTTCGTCGAATAGACTATAGAGGGGTAGGGCCTACTCTCTCTGGGTGATTACGGAAAGTGGTTTTGACTGCAGTAACTTTCTGTCACTCGTGGCTTTGTGAAGGAATTTTTGACAGTAAGTGCTTTTTCTTGTGTCTATGATTCCACCTGATTACACTGCAGAGAGGAATATAGTAAACTAGTGTAAGTAGAAACCTCTTCTCCCTCACCCTTCGCCGTCTGGTTACTAAACAAACACCTGCAATAAGATATTCTCGTGAACCCCTATTCCCGTAAGATTGTGAACGCTGTTAGCGTGCGCTAATGGAATAATATATCACACCCATGTGGATGGCCCGACAATAGGAAACCAATTTAGCCGCTTTAAAATTAAACAAGCAACTCAATGGAACAAGAAACTTGGGTCTAACTATTGTTAATACGTAGTCAAGTTTCATGAGTGCTAGGAAAGCTTTTCTCTGGTCGGTAGTTTGGTTAGGTTTATTGGTTTAGTATAACTAAGTAGATCTAAATATTACCTTTTCTTTACTCACCCGTTGCCTTTGGAAATGTTGAATTTTGGAAAAAAATAACCTATATCTGGGATAATGATAATCAATCAATATCTTTGATTGATGAAAGATTGATACATCCACCACTTTTTGAGGTTTTTGGCTAGGGATTTTGAAATAGTGTAACTTTTCTGTGGTGAAATAATTGTCTAGTAGTTTTTGAGTTTATTCGCAACAAACATCGAAAATTAAAAACATCCCTCTTTGTAACATTCGTTTGGATGGTAAGAAGTTAAAGTAATTATTTTTTCTTAGACTGAATATAATTAGTCTTTGAATAAGAGTAGTACCATAAAGTACCTCCTTTTCAATCTTATTAATATTAAATTAATATTTGTAGAGTGCATTTTCACCCAACACGAAGTTAATTTTAAATGAAATTTTTGGAATAAACTCCGGAATATTTTCTTGGCATCCAATATCTTCCTCAGGTTGCTTCAGGTAAAACCAAGGTTGTTTCTTAATTTTTTCCTCATGAGGAAACTCAAAATTGATTAAATTTTACAAAAAATATGCTTAAGTAATTTAAGTAATTCATAATTTCTTGGTGACAGCGCTAATAATTTCTACTTTGTTTGTTAAGACAAAGACAAAGGCCAATTTTCTGGGGTCTGCTGTTATCCTGCTACGCCGATAAAGAGAAAACATTTCTCTTTCTCTTTCCCACTTTCATAACGTGTATTGTATTCAGAGACGTCAGGTACGCTTCGCCTAGTATTTACTCTGAGCATAATATTATGTATATAAGTATTAATAGTTACTACAAAAATATAATTTGAATAAAAAATGTCGACTTCATACTGGAAACTAAAATATAATTTAGGGATTTACTCAAAAAGCAATCATAAATATTATTAACTAGCTGTACCGCGCGGTGTTATTCGCATATTTTAGTTCCCGTGGGAATTTGGGGATAATATCAACAATGTTTTGTGCCTAAAGCCTTCCTCGATAAATTATCTATACAACACAAAAATATTTTTTCAATTCGAACCAGTAGTTCCTGAGATTAGCGCGTTCACACAAATAACCTCTTCAGCTTTATAATATTCAATATAGATTCATACCACACATTATTCTATCTACTTGAAAATGTTGACTGATTTTGATCAATCTTTCCCAAAATCGGTTCTAAAGTTTCTAGGCTCAAATTATAAGTTTGTATAATGTCTGTCACAGAAAACAAACATAACTAACTTTAATACTTTCCCACTGAAGTGAAAAGAATCGTTTCTGTTACAATAACCACAATCGGAGTACGGGGGCCGGCAGCAGCGATTGAATAATGTAAAGAGCGAGAGTCGAACCGGATTAAGTTTGAATTATAAAACGTTGCTCAACTACAATGGGGCACGGGAAACTGTCGTGGACAAGGTGAACTATACACTATAGTATCTCAAATGAGCTTGTATTCTTTGTGTGCCCTTCCATATCCGGGCTCAAGCAAACCCAACGGAATATTCTAAAATCTCGTGCATGAGTCATCTTGTCGTCACACGACTTTGGGGTCTTTTCCTTGAAAAATGAATGAAAGTTTTCAATGAACAAAAGTAGGGGGACGTGATGTTTTGGTTCAACTGAATTTTGCCCGCTTCAGCTCTTTCATATGGAGATTGATTCGAAAGTTGAAGGACAAGTTAAGGAAAGCGACCTCTTTTTAAGGATAGTTGACAGAACTGCTGGAGTTTCATTTCGGACGGAAAAGTGAACTGAAGTTTGGAGTAATATTGAAAAGACACACGCGTCGTGAGATGGATTTTTGTTTGAAGACTTATAATTTGTTTTCCACTACAGTGTGACTATCACGCAAGATATTTGATTTTAAATTAAAGAGTTGCTCCTGCGCAATCACATCTGTAGTTGTACATATACATAATAGGTATAGTAGATACACATAATCTGTATTACGCTCATTTACTGCAGCAACGCCACATCTCAAAATGTGACACTGTTGAAATAACAATTTTATTACTATTACTAAGGATTCTTTTCACAATAACAAAATATTGTGAAATATCGCGTTGTTGCAGTAAATGAGCGATATAGTTACCTACTTAAGAAGTTGAAAGACCGATTGCTGATCGGACGCGCTTTGAGGGAGGTATATGTCCAGCAGTGGTCAATGGGCACAATGGTGAAGAAGAATTAAGAAATTATGAAGAAAGTTGAGTTTCATTAAATAATACCATTAATTCACTTTTCGGTTAGTAGTTTCTATATTTTACTCAATAGTAAACTGTATTCCACCTTTACACAACCAAACCAAAGCGCTAACAAAATTTTAAACACCACCTAGGTACGTGCCAACGCATCACATTGCGAATTCAAACATGTCAAATTGCGGAAGCGTACAGTTCGTGGAAAAACATCGATTTCCACTGAAAAATATTTATTCATCTAACAAGCAAATAGAAAAATGTGCCAGTATGTAGTTGTGTCACCCGTTTTTGAAGCGCGATCCGGCTGTCGCAGTCCTGTGGAAACCAGTATATTTAGGTCTTCTGTAATGTGTACTTTCTCTATAGATCTAGGTCATTTCATTGGTTCGCATGTCTATTATGGAGACTACTGAATCGGATCAATCTCTTAGAGTAGTGTATGACATTTTGGTGCAATATTGGTAGATTGTTTTATTTGGGGGGATGCAGTGTAGTGTTCGGGTCGTTCGGATTAGGATTAGCAGACTAGCCCCTTTCCCAGAACCTAGTAGCATTCCACCACTTAGCAAGGTAGATTTAATATCCTTGGTACGTATATTAATGTATATGGATACCCATAATACTATCAGTATTCGCTTATCAAGTATGTACCTGTAAAATGTTGAAAGCTTCATAATTCTCAATAATGATTCTTTAATACCATAATATAAAAAAAGCCTCTGTTCTCTTCCGAAAAACCGACTTCATCCGAATGAGTGGAATTATTTTTCCTAATTATCTAAGTGGGTTCAAGGTGTTATTAAATGTTATGATCCGATCGATCAGCCCCCCTAGCACCGCGCTCCAAGAAAAACATGACATGTTCTATGTCGCGTCTTTCTTAACGCCCTTGCTAGGGCTGGTGGACCTGCAGAGGTGTGTATGTTCCACATATTACTGCGTCACTATTTTCTACGAAGGGGAATCTAACAAGGGAAAATCTTGGAAGGGGAATAAGTTCTTAACTGATTCCTGTACCGAAACTACATTCCGTTAGTTCTTGGTATAACTAGAATACTCGAGTGACATACTAACAGTACCCGACTCAGCCTTTCCCTCTCGAGATTACACGCGTGGATGTAGGCAAGTAATAAAATATGTACATGCGAAATGTTGTTGATTCCTTCCCTTAGCTGCAGAACAGTTACGGATGTTTTCAACACTACTGTGTAATGTGTACCTAAGTCGTTGTGTAGTATCTGGGAACAAACTGTAGAGGCTCTGGTCAACTTGCAGCTGGTAGTTGCCAACTGTTCTGTAATAGGACAGCAACCGCTTGGACTGCTCTGTGACGCAGTATAAGCAACAATGGCAGTGGGATTACTGAGCTCTCGTCGTCGGAAACAATACAGGGATGAATTAAGATGATTTGTTTGGAGGATAAGCAAGGTGGACTGATGATATACGCAAGATGGCTGGCAGAAGCTGGATGCGTGAAGCCGAAAACAGATCACAGTGGCGTGCAATTGGAGAGGCCTATGTCCAGCAGTGGACAACTATAGGCTGATGATGATGATGATGATTGGAGGATAGAACGTCTGTGTTTAGTAATGTCTATCTGTCTACCTAATAGGTAAACGCGAATTCTTTATTACATAGTAAAAAACTTCTAATAATTATAATTTGTACATATATCGATGATATCAATAATAACGTATTTGTATTGTGTCGAATAGTTTATAGCTGTAAATGTATTTTTTTTTACATATTTCGTACACTACAAGTAGAACGTCATGTAGTTAACCTAAAGATAACGCATAATGTCCATTGTGATTTTCTACTCTAAGCATTCGTATTACGAAAGCAGTGTTGAAAAACGTACTTGAGAATTCAGCTCGCAAAATCCTTCTGCCCTAACATCTGTAGTGTGCAAGTCGCCGAGCAATGGTCCATGAAATTGCTGTGTCAATTGTAGCTGGCTCTTGTTTAAATTGAGAAGTTTGCGTTTGCCCGCTGCGGCAGCTAGACGCACGGGTCCGGGTCGAGTCGCTAGTTTACGCTTTGGGTGCCTTCGTTATCGGTTCCAGAGCGAGCTGACACTGTATTTTACTCTATAACTTTGACATTCACTTAGTTTCTTGAAGCAATTAGTCATGGTAAAACGAAAATGAGTTTTCTTGATTCTTGTTGTGTTTACTAGTAAAGACCAGTGGCGTGCACTGGCTTTTTTGACAAGGTTGGCAGTAATCCCCAAGGATTGACACCTACATATGTATAGGTAACTTGTCTTTACGAAATATAGGTACCTACATATCTACTCACCCACAAAACACAGCGCCTTCGTTAGCCTATATCGTGAGTATAACAAAAAAGGATCTAGCAATAACTATATTATTAGGTCGGGTAACCAAAATACTAAGGTAGGCAGTGTATTTTTGCTGTATAGTGTACACGCCACTGGTAAAGGTTCTTCTGAAGCGTGTCAAGCACAGATCTCTGCTTAAGTAACTTTTGTTTTTCTCTAATTGTACTTGTGGAAAAGAGATAACCTATGCTCAAGCGGCTATAGAGTACAAACTTATTGCTTCAGAATACAATCGTTGAACTGGTTTTCTTAAGATGCTCTTCCAAAGCCAGATGTCGATTGCAACTGTCGACAGCACATCCATCGAAGATGAACGTTCTTAATTCTTAATTTTCCACGTGCTGCCGCGGTGGTCGGAATTCATTGTTAAGAAGATCATAGAAATTAATCTTGCAGTTGCAGTTGACTTCACGCAGTCGACAGTCGCCAGCTTGCTTCGTAATATCGCATTTGTATTTAAACTAGACGAAAGCTCGATGACATCCGGTATCAGTGGCGTTTCGGTAAAATGGCCAATATCGCAATTGTAATTGTCCTATCAGCACTAAATTAATAAAGTATTCGATATCCGTATATAATCTTTACTTTATAACGTTTTATTATTTAGATAAGGATCCGATCGCGTTTACTTTAGAAATGATTTAGATTTCATTCTCACGTAGGTACATAATCTCTGGAAGTGCAGTCAGATTTTTTAGACGTGGTTTGTATAATACACACCACGATGAGAATAAAGCCCGTGCCAGACTGTAAATAAGCCCGGAAGTAATAATTTTTATTTTTCAAGTAAAGTTTGTGAAATTTAATACATAAATGAATGAATGAATGAATTAATTATTTTAACTCCAAGGCGACGTTTGGGTACAACAAGGTTTCAACCTAAGGGTGTTGTACACACATGATTGCCATTAGACAAGAAGGTTCATTTTTTACTTGTCATAATATAACAACTCTACCTTATTGCTGTTTTAGTGACGAAGGACATGCCATCAAAACTGATAGACAACTTTCGTAGCCGACCGACGTACATGATGACTTGAAATATGAAAAATAAAAACCTAAATATACCCACATTTAAACGATCATTCCTTTTGGAGAAGGAATTATGTTTTGTTTATAAAATCGTAATGCTACTAACAAAAAACGAATGTAGTGATGTCTTACCTATGTAGAGAGGTTAAATTTGCCACCATGCATGATTCCTTCACAATTATCGATTATACCCTAGAGACTTTTTTCTTTCTTTCTTTTTATTATTGCCCCATACAAAGTACGACACGTATTACAACCACATAAGCCCTTATTTACACACCTGAAACCCCCATAATGCTTTCAGTCGGCACTTTGAATTTATGTGGAGTGTAAATCTCTTTAAAAACGTGTTTCTCTTTTTCTCTAAGCAAAATTTTCTCGGTATCTACGAAGACATTTGTGTCTAGTTAATGTTGTTTATTAGCATTTTCGCCGACATTACAGCATTCTTACCAACACAGACTGGGGGCAATTCGGTTCTTTATGGCGCGTGTCATTGTATGTTTTTTTTTTCTGTTGTTGTTTATAATATCTTTGCCCTTCGGACTAATTGTTTTCTGGCTTAATGTATTTGCTGGAGACTTAACAGCTTTATAGCGATGCCACGTTGTCTTCGTATCTACGTGCGACCGGTCAAGAAAGTGGTCTATCAGTTAAGGCGACACTTTCCGTGTTACTAATATCAATAATCTAGAGTTTTTATATTGTGCCAAGTGAAAAAATAACCTCTAAACATATATTAATATATCTAATGACATTCATACGATTTTCAACATTAGTCGTTTTTTGCATCGTAATGGTTCCTCAAAACATTCTAGAAGACATAATTTGATTTGATATTTTCTTTGTTACTATTATACTTAGAAAAATAAAAAAATATTAAGAAACATACCTTAATCGTATTTTTTTTATCACTATGAACAAGCGTTTGACCACCATCCTGCCTGATGTTAAGCAGCCATGTGGCCTACGATGGAGCACACTTGTTAAGCTAAGTACTTATTCACCCGAAACTTAACGTGTTATTCATTATTATGAGCCCATATACGGCTATATTTCGGCTTCTTGCATTCAGCTTCTGTCAGCCATTTTGCGCATATCATCAATCCACCGTGTCTGAATTTATTTTCTTTTTATTATTAATTTATCTCTGACGAAATTTTAATTATTGCGACATTATCACATGAAGTAAAATAATCGTGTCCAGAAGAGTTAGGACGGGGGACAAAATTATTGGCCGAATATACGTAACGGAGATGTAGGTATATAAAGCAAACACATATGTTCACGATTTCCATCAAAGCCTCCCACAGCTCCAATTTCACGGTGTCCTTGGTCACAACTAGTTTCAAAACTCGATTACTCATCTAATTTAGACTTCACCACACGATTTTCAGTCGGCTTAGTTAATTCTCATCCGGTTTAAAGACAAACATTGGGCAAAGGTGTGACAACAGTAAAGGATAACCGCAATTTAAGCTGTTCTAAGTTAAATTGAATAACTTTACCCGCCGCCGCGCCCTGGAGGTGTCACTGAAACAATTCCCCACAGTTTGTTATTCAGAACAACAAAGACGACGTATTAAATAGCAACCTAGGGGAATCTGTCTACCTACACCAACCTAGATATTAACGTCGACTCGAGGCTGGGGGCCGATTCTCATTTTATTTCTTAAGGCTTTTTGTTTGTGGGTTTATTGCGGTATGGGAATCGAAGTCATTAGAATGTTCAGCAGGGCTATTCAAGTGTAACAAACAAAAAACTAGAGTACATTTAGCGAGTAAAATCGCGCGACAATCGATCTTTATCATCTTCTTCTTAGTTTTGGCTTTCTCGATAAAAGCCGTAAGTAAATTTTTATGTGATTAAGGGACGTTTGCCGTCACACCTTAAAACGGCTAACTTTCAAGGAAATTCGACGTGACGTCAAGAAGGAAAGGGACGTTTTCACTTGTTTTTGAACTGTCAGATCAGGGCCTTCATAGGTAATGCTTTGTATTATGCTACTATGTATTTGTATGTTCCACCATATTTCACTTACACTACACTTACTATACTATAACAGCAACAGAATGGTGCTCCAACGCTTGCTTTGGGAGTTTCTTTATATTTGTAATAATTTTAATAATTTGTTTGTAATAAAGAAAAAAACTTATTACGACGATGTAATAAATTGACTTTGACATCAACAGCCCCTTCCCCATTTCGTTCAACGAGGATGCACCAATTTCACAGGACAGAGTCGCTCAAGCCCCAGATTATTGACGGTACCCTTCAGAACGGCATCAACTGTAATTTATTCGTTGCCCATTAGCAGAATAAATCACCAGGGATCTGCGAAAGCCCTTTCAGACAAGTGGCATTTTAACAGCCAAGTCGAATGCCGTATTGTTTACTCGAATAATACGTACGACGAAACAAGTTTTTAGTTTACCAACCGGCGGGCGACGGACGCGCGTAGGTATGTGAAGAGGCTATTGGGTCAGAAGGAAATTAAATAGAAAAGTTTTTTCTTTTGCGGATTTACTCCTTCGTTGGGTTAGTGACAGATTCTGTTTACGACAGATTGTATTTGGACCAGATTTTGTACAGGCGGTCAATAATTGAATTTTCTTACAGATGATTTACCACCCTAATGTTTAATTATATAATGTACTAGCTGTGCCCGCGACTCCGTCAGCGTGGAATAGTGTCTTCGGATAGCAGTTTTAATAGTTAAGGCGAAATATTGTATGAATATGATACATACGCTGTTGAACGTTTTGTAAATACTTCTTCGGTTTTGGTACTAACATTCATTTTGTCTCTTTTGGTTTGAGAATATAATTATAGAGAATGGATGAAGGATAGCGGAAGGTAGCATGAAAAATACCTACTCGAAACCGGGTATTTTTCGTGGTGAAATTTGTTTTTTTTTATTAAAATCAGACACTACTTACCTTTTTCCATAGAAGAAGTACAAAAAAGAGCAAAACACAAATTGTCCCGCGTGGGGATTCGAACCCCATGCATTCACTTGAACTCATTGACCACTGCTAACGGCGCATGCTAAAAGCGTCTGAAATGATCTACATATTATCTACGTATTTTAATGTATATTTAATATTTTCATTTCAGATCTTCTGTGCATTTTACCTATCCTATACATTTTAAAAGCACGGATCTCCAGAACTCTGAAAATCCTATCAACCAAAGAAAGTTTCATTACGATACATTTGGGAATTGTGGTTTTGGACGATCCTATGGGAACTAAATTAAATTCTGGAATAAAAGTTGAATAAAAGAACCTAAATGTTATCCCAGTGTATAAGGTATCTGAGTGCCAAACACCAAAACCTGTCCAGGCGTATTGACGTGATTTGCGGACAAACAGACAGGCAGACAGATAGATTTTTTTTCCAAAAATATGAAATTCGGCTTCTGTAACGGCAAATTGTAACACTCCACCGGTTTTTTTCGCAAAAAGAATCGTTGTACCTACAGTTTTTGACCCTGAAAAGTTTTATTATATCTTATAGATTTTTTTAAAATTTTAACATTATAACACCTCTACCATAGTGTTATTTTAACATTTTTTGTAATATAGGAAGTGTTGTACATAGACCGCATTGACTTCGTCGTCGTGTGCTTACTCTCACGTAGGTACTTCGTAAACTCCCCTCGACCAACGTTTCTCGTGTCAACGTGTCTCGCTCCAATCGTGTTTGTGCAAAAGGGACAAACTATACTTAACCGTTTCTTGAGTACTTACTGACTATTATTTTAACATATGGGCGCCAAATAATGAACAATCGTTAGCTACAGTGAGTAACACAATATGCACTGCAGTTATAATACTAATATCACAATCTCACCTAAGCAATACTTAAAACTTTATTACAGTAAAAGTACAAAGGGTGGACTTAATACTAAAGTATTTTATACCAGCCGACCTCACAACATGGGAGAAACATAAGTGCGGGTCAGTATTACAAACATAAACCAATAAATCAAATTACAACTCTATAAACAAAAAAAAAACAAAAGCAAACGATTTTACTTAAGTTTTTTTTTAATTTTCAAAGTGTTGTGAGCTCAGACCAAAAACAAGTAGACATGCAATACTAAA
>SJJU01034056.1:0-10818 GCA_012932125.1 Conopomorpha cramerella | reverse complement strand
CCTAAGCACCTGTCAGAGCGGTGGGAATCGAACCCACGACCCTACGGAGCAGAGGCAGACATGCTGACCAGCATGCAGCACCCTACACCAACGGCCCGTCAGGTTTGTTAGTGAAAGCCGTACAAAGGAAAAAGGAGTAGTGGTATCATAGGTTTGCCGGCAAGAGTAGCAATTGAAGAGTGTGTGTGCGTGTCGGGAGGGGGGGTGGTGGGGAGCGGGGTACCTCTCCTGCGCGAGCAGGCGGCGCGCGTGCAGCGAGGCGGCGAGGCCGGCGCGCGCGGGGTCGCCGCTCGTCCACTCCTCGCAGAAGTCCTCCAGCGCGCGCTCGCCGCTCGCGTACGACCCGTGCCACACCACCTTCACCGGCCTGACGATCATAACGACACACATTAAGGGAATAGTTCGTTTAAACAATATTTTAGACAGAAATACACATCATTCAGTAGGGGAATTCACGTCGACGTTGTACGCGGGAAGCATCTTGCAGCAATGCCGGCTGATAGAGAGAGAAATAGCTATGCGCTCTTATCTCGCTGCTACTAGGCTCGGAATAAATAGCAGAATACAATGACACTGCAGTCACTAGTGACAACACAACAGCAACGACTCACTTCACAGGATCTGTCACTCAGGCTCCAATGAGGCTAAGAGTGACCTAGATGGCTTTTTCTTCAAAGTTTGTGTCCATCCAATATGAGAGACTTTTACATAAGGATATATGTAGATAAACCCTATTTAAATCATGACAACGTCCTCACCAGTGTGTATCGGTCATGATGTTCTTCCCGCTGAAGCTGTATATGTTGGGGGAGGCAGACATCACCGCCTCGTTGCCGTCGAATATCTCTTTGAAGGACTTGAAGAGCTGCTCTCCCTTTATGTTCACCACGGGCAGCTGCCGATCCGAATACCGCACTATGGAGTCCAAGTTCTGAATTCTGAAACAATTATATATTTACCTTCTTGACGTAATATGTTCGGAATAGTTTTTTGTGCAATGTTTTATAGTTTTCAGTATATTTAGGTGGTTATAAAATAAAACATTTGTAGTTTACGAAATCTTCGTACCTGTTAGTCAAGAAAGCTCGGAATGTTCCCTTAAGTCCAGCCCTCCTGGACTGGCGGTAGCAGGCGTAGTCCGCCCGGCGGATGCCGTGGATCATCCCTGGCATCGGGTCGTTGAGGGCGGCCAGACGAATCTGGAGAAAGGCAAAGTACTTTAAATAATTTTAAACAAACTCTGATTGATACTTTATCTGTAACGGTTTTTTTAACAACTGTGTGTGAAGACAATCCAATTTTTTTTATCACAATGAACAAGCATGGTGGTCAAACACCATTCTGCCTGATGTTAAGCAGCGACGTGGTCTACGATGGAGCACACTTGTTAATTAGGTACCTATTCACCACTTGAAGACCTTCAGACTGACCTTCAGTTTGATTGTCACACATCAAACATATCTTTAAAAAGGATCCTAAGTTGCCTAATTTTCCATTCGACTAATTTTCGGCTCGCTATTTGACCATCACCAACTGACAGTTAATCAGCATGCATACACAGTAATAAACTAAACTATGTAAAGAAAACTTACGCTGGGTCCGACCCTTGGTGTGGCCAGGTTGTCCTCATCGGACGGGACATGTACCAGGCTCTCAGCCGGCAGCTGGAAGTGTGGTGGCGGCTGCGGGGGCGGGGCTTGCGTCGTCAGCGGGGAGTTTGGTAGCACGTTGCCCAGCTGATGAAAGTCACGTTTCAGAACTCATTGTAATTAGTTTTATTAATTAATAAGAGTTCTGAACTAAGTAATTCTTTGTAAATAAGTTGCTGGATTTCAAAGTAAACATAAGCGACAGATTTAGCACACGCTTCCTGTAATAGAGACCATGATAACTACTAGGTTATCATTCACATAACTTTGTGGAAAAAATGGGAAATAAAAAAAATATAATTGTGTAACATACAGATAAAACCAACACGGCACAACAATATAATGAAACAAATAGCGCATATAATTCCAAAGAGTAGAATATACCATAAAAACAAAAGAACCGACTTTAACCAGTAAAATTTTACAAATTTTTCTTATGGATGCCATTGTCGAAACTGAAACAAATTTATATGGGACCAAACGGGAAGCACCAGTTTTTAAATTAAAAAAAAAACATCCAAATCTGTTCACCCAGACGAAAGTTCTGAGGTAACAAACATAAAAAATACAGACGAATCGAGAACCTTCTCCTTTTTCGAAGTCGGTTAAAGAGGAATTTGAAATATCCAACCTGTATAGATATGTATAGATAACCAAAAAGAAAAATACAATTCTCGCCCCGTTAGTATTTTGCTCGTAATAGCGCATACTCACCAGCACGTACTGCCAGCCGGAGCTGACTTTGATGAATAGAGCGTGCTCCTCCATCACGTAGACCAGCGCGCCCACGGGGCTCATGTGCGACCTCTGCAACAGACGAGCGGTTTGTTTCATAAAACTTCGTAAATCCGTAAGTGCACGAGTCAGGGCAAATATATATTTCCGAAACCTGGTAAGCGTTCGAGAGAAAATTTAACGTGTGGGGCAAAAACAAGTATAAGAGGAAGACAAGAACTCACCGCCAACATCTCCTGGGTGGTGTGACAGACAGTCGCTCCCGGTACAGTCATGGACTGATCTGAGGACGGCTTGTCTTTCGTCTCCTGTCGGATGTTGTGAATTCGGGAACCTATGGACATTATTTAGAAGATTAGCTACCTAATAATCAGTGATCTACATAGTAATAATAATCCGTAATCAGCCATACTATTCTCACCATCAAGTGTCATTGCTTAAAATCTACGTAACATAAGATATTCAAAACTAAGTTCAGACACTAATGATAACCGCTTTAAAGGTCTCACCTTCTCTGCGATCATTGAAATTCAACTCCTTTTTGATTTCATCGAGGGAAGAGCTTTTGAGAACTATTCCATGATGGCAGCGTGCGAAACAACGTTTAATTAGGTTACATTTACAACAATTAACACATTTAGAACATAAGTACATAACAATAACATAACAACAACAAAAATAGTACGAATAGGCACTCACTTGGTCTCGGGGAAAACTTGGCAGTACCGTGCACAGGTTCTTCATAGAGGTTGGCGGGTGTTCCGGGCGGTCCGGGTGGTCCTGGCGGCCCCGGCGGTCCAGGTTGCCCGGGCGGTCCCGGGGCGCTCAGCGCGGTCGCTGGTACTGGGCCCGGCGGACCCGGCACGCCTTGAGGACCCGGCGGTCCAAGAGAACCCGGTATACCGTCTACTCCAGGGTCACCTTTCTCGCCTTTGAACTGGTTCAAATAATTGAGTATTGTTGTAGGATTACTTCTGTCTGAGCATCACCCAAAAGCAAGTCAGTGGATTAAGTGAACCAATAACAACTCACCATTGACACATCAAGGACGTTGACTCCGGGATCACCTTTCTCGCCTTTCGGACCAACCGGACCCATCAGACCCATGGGTCCTATTGTGCCGGGACGACCCTGCCATTGGTGATAGATTAAAAATATTGCATTTTGGCTTTATTAAAAAAAAATCCAGTATAGGTATAAAAATACTAAACATACCTCATTATTCTATGCAGCAATGTAATGTTAATAAAAACAATTAGTAACACGACTATACAAATATTGCAATGCATTGGCTAATAGGAGCAGAATAAAAAAATACGCTTACCATCCAGCCAGGCAGCCCAATATCCCCCTTGTCCCCTGGTCGTCCGGGCGGCCCCGGCAGCCCGGGCAGTCCCTGCTGGCCCCGCACGCCTTGCGGCCCCACGCGGCCTCGACGACCTCGCGGACCAGCTTCGCCCTTGTCTCCCTGGGTGGTCATAGAAATTATTCCGGTAAGATTTGAAACCATATTCAGTGACAGACCTCTCAAGTAACGTCTGTTCTATCCTTGATATACGTCAATCCTTTCCTTTTAACCCCCGACGCAAAAACGACGGGGTGTTATAAGTTTGACGGGTCGGTGTGTGTGTCAGTGTGTCTGTCTGTCTGAGGCAACGTAGCTCCCAAACGGATGATTCGATTTTGATGCTGTTTTTTTGTTTGAAAACTGATTTCATCGAGCGCGTTCTTAGAGCTATGTTTGATCGATATCTGCTCACGCACTCAGAAGTTATAGGGGTTGAATGAAAGTGGGGATGAAAAATTTTACTTGAATAAATATTTCTAAGCGGAGTATCAAATTATAGAGTATACACGACACGTATATTTAGAATTGGAAGGGTTTTTTTTTAATTTGCAATTTATGATTTGTATAAAATAAAACAAACGAATGCTGAAGTGACTTTGGAGTTCTGTACTGATAAAACACAGAGGCACTTGCTCAATGCTCGCGGTTTACCAAAAGTACGTTCATACATACACTTCCTGGTACGTGAGTTTCATCGCTATGTTTTCCTACCACTTATGAATATTGTATCGTTTACAGTTTCTGAATTTAGCACACAATAACCAACCCACAACTTATTGCAAGTAAAAGTACAGTATATTATATATATTTATATTGATTATTGTTTTATAATGATGATAATACAGTATTCAGTGTGCATTGTAAAGAACTCAGTTGATCACAGACTATTAACTAAAATAATCAGTAACACAAACCTTGATGGTAACAATATCAGAGCCGGAACTTGTAATGCTGATAGGTCCTGGTGGGCCTCTTTCTCCTCGTTCTCCCTTCAGACCAGGGGAGCCTGGGGGCCCGCTGGTGCCGGGGAGACCGGAAGGGCCAATATCCCCCCGGTCCCCCGGCGAGCCGTCCTTGCCAGGGTACCCTGGCGGACCGTCATTGCCACGATTCCCTTTTTCACCCTGAATAATATGGAAAAATAAATATCTTAATCCTACTAATACTATAAACGTGAAAGTGTGGATGGATGTTTGTTACTCTTTCACGCAAAAAGTACTGGACTAATTTTGATGAAACTTGGCAGCATTGTAGCTTATAAACTAGAATAATGTATAGGATATAAATTATATTGGTGAAACAACGTTTGCCGGGTCAGCTAGTAAATAAAAAATATAACCAAACATAGCTTATCGCTGGTAAATAGATTCATTATTAGCCTTGTTGGGATCACAAATGTGGTCATTTCAGTATTCCTATTTGATGTCTGACTCGATCGCGTTACTCCAAACTATGATACGTACTATCTAATGCCAATGACTTACATACGTATTCATACTTTGAAAAAGATGTATTATGTGAGCATAGAGAGCGCAGAGTGGATAGACTTCCAACAAAGTGGCGTGACGATTTGGTTAAGACGAGACGGCGACGGGCTCGCGTTGGTGCGGAAAGGCACAAGATCGATCGCTGTGGGGAGTCCTATGCTACCTAGCCCTGGCAGAGGACGTCTGTGATGATATGCATAGAGAAAATACTTAGATGCTCACGACAGAAATGTCTTCGCTTTTTACTAGTATTATGTTGGGGGAGGCCAGTATACCTGCGGTTGTAATAGAAGCAGGATAATATCAAACTCGAAGTTATTAACAGATGTGTCTCACCTTATCTCCTTTTGGCCCATGCAGCAATTGTCGATTTCCTAGAAACAGGATGTTTTTTGTCTAAAAAATTTAAATAAATAGTATAGAAATAATGGACATCGGATTCCCATGGTGCTCTAGGACATATAAAATCTGGTACCATCTGGATTTGATGTGGAATTCCTGGGTTATACGAATGAAATTATTGGGTGAAGGCCTGGATTCCTTAATATCACATGTCACGCTGAAAATGTTCAAGAAGCCATCGTATTCAAAGGTTCCGCCCATCCACGTACACAGAATCTTGATGAATACTTCATCCCAACAACAATCAAACAATAATGAAGAACTTTACTGCTCATGTAGACATTAATTAATAATATCTATGGATCTAGGTATTCTTAGGAAGTATACTTCTACTTGACAAGTACTTGGAATGTAGATGGTGTTTATACTTGCCTGTAGTGAGGAACTCGGGGTCGTCGGAGCTGAAGAGGCCGGAGGCGGGCGCCGCGCCGCCGGGCCCCGGGGGACCGGGCTCGCCCCGCTCACCTGCCATACATACATTTATTATACATATCCGGTTTGGCAGCTGATTAATACGTTTATGATCAGTCTACTTCCGTATACCCTAAAGGCAAATAACTGACCATGAGAAAAGAGCTGCTGTGTTTTGTTTTTGTATAGATAATGATGCACTATTTGTACTTCTACCCTCGTACCAATCTGCCAGCTGTATCCCACGGTTGTCCTGTTCTCGTGGGAAAAGTTATAACTAATCTGGCTATAGCTTAATATGTATTATTGTAAAATTTTAATTCGTAAACTGGTTACGTACTCCGTAGAAAATTATATTTTCTGCAGTTCCCACGAAAAAAAACTTAAAAACAAAAAAAAGAACCAATTTTCAAGAACTTCCAAACAATCCTTAGGAAACTTTTTATCACGCCTAGTTTATCATCCTATCACCGGTTTACCTTTTTCTCCTTTATCGGCGGGCCGGCCATTAGCACCCGGTAACCCCGGCCGTCCATCAAGCCCCGACGAGCCGCGCTCCCCCTTGAGGCCTCTATCACCTTTGTTTCCCGTGTAACCCTGACGACAAATTGTATTTGAAATGTGACAATTCTTGCAGAGGCGAGTTCAAGTGACATCGTTCAGTTTGATGGATGCAGGTGTAGCGTTGTGAAGCTATTGAGGAAATATTTCTTTTGTATATTGTAATTTACAAAAGAAATATTACGTGGTGACCCGCGACGTATGTATAATAAATTATGTGAGACTTGAAATACATTAGTATTCGGAGTTAAAATACGTTTATTGGATCGAAGTTCGATTGGACGATCTATATACCCAATGTATGGACAACTTAAGATACATTTTCGCAGAAAAGATCTATAGCGAAGCACCTCGGTGAAACCAAGGTAAAGCTGAGTACTGAAATTTGCCTCACCCTGTCTCCCTTCGGCCCCACGAGTCCGGGATGTCCCCGGTCGCCCTTGTGGCCGCTGTATCCGCGCTCCCCGGGCGGCCCTGAGGGCCCCGGCTGCCCCGCGTCGCCTTTGGGCCCCGGAGCCCCGGGCCGTCCGTACCCCGCGCCGCCGTATGAACCCAGCATCGCTTCCTGTTGATGATGATCTGAATTGTACTTGCTGTATTTATTTATACTCTTTACGCCTTTTAATCCCTAAGCGGGGTAGGCAAAGGCACTTGCTATGCATAATAATAGACTTAATTCTGGGGCATCGCAAAACCTTAATTACTCAGAAAGTAAAGTCTTCATGAATTATTTCAATATCTCTCAAGAGTATCTGAATATCACGTTACCGAGATATTTCGTTAAAAGTCTATGAATGTCGTCCGGATTTTTTGCTCTCGAAAGGGTTTTCTTGTTACTGGCAAGTATACTCATAATATATACTAGCTTAATGTAGGAATCATATTTAACATTACAGGTACCTTATGAACATTATGCACTAGGCACTAAAAAGACGTTCATTATTTCGTTCCGTCTCAGAAATTATATTTCAAAACGTTCCCATTTCCGATTTAATTAAAGTTCAGAACAATTAACAAACGATCCTATCAACGGACCAACTGAACTCTAAATTCGGAACAAAACCTACTTAGGGACCCATTGAACATGAAGAAAGTTAGTTAAATATTTAGCAAAATTTGAACGAACTTGATACAAATCTTTTGGTTTACACAATACAAGTTCATAAAGCAATCAATATTTTATGAAATGCTAATTGTACTCAGAAGAAAATTGCAAATTTAAAAAAAAACTCTCGATTTTAAATATTCTTATCGCGCCCTTTCATTTGATACCCCACTTGAACATATTTGTATAAAGTCGACTTTTTTCCCCACTTTCAACACTAACTTTTGAACAAATCATCCAATTTTCATTTAATAACCAGATACTAAATATACGTGTTGTGCTCTTTCATTTGATACCCCACCTCGACATATTTATTCAAGTGATTTTTTTCATCCCCACTTTCAACCCCCGTAACTTTTGGACGGGTGAACAGATATTGATCAATCATAGCTAAGAACACGATCGATCAAATCAGCTTTCAACCAAAACAATCGCATTATAATCGGATCACCCGTTTCAGAGCTACGTTGTTTCAGACAGACACATACACTCACAGACACGTCAAACTTTTAACACCCTGTCGTTTTAAAGTTAAAAAGTAATAACAACTTAACCTCTCATGTACTCATCAACTTCACCTAACTAAAATTTTATTTATTGTGATATCACAGCAAAAGAAGGATCATCGATTAATTAGTTTTGTCCCCTCTTACACTGAGGTATATTTTGTTCCCATCATCACCTTCCTCAGCTACTTACATTACAATCCGTGAAGTATTGTTTTTATGTACAGTGCTACAGAACAAACCTAGTAAAACAGTCATTACCTGTAAGAATGTTTTCTACCTACGAGTACTACAAACTCTATAGCGGAGTTTAGATTAGCAATAAAATTTGCAGAAGTCGACTTCTGCAAGTCAAAATCGCTGTGTAAACGTGTAGCAAGTTCATTTCTGCAAGTTTTCTCTGTGCATCGAACTTGCTGCAATATTTATGTGTAAACTTTAAATACAGTCGACTTCTGCAAATTTTGCAGTAAAATAGCCGGCCTGTTTAGACATGCAATAAAACTCGCGATAGAAAACTTCTGAAAGTTATTTACAATAGTGTAAACAGGGTTCAGCAAACTATATAAGCAAGTTTTGCAACTTCCAGAACTTGACACAAGTCAAATGTGTAAACGGCTATTTTGATATTCCAGCAAGAACTTGAACTATATTTGGTAAACAAAATAAGTTTTTTGTGTTCTGCAAGATGTCAGCAAAAAAAAATCCCCCGATTTTAAATGTGGGTGTCTTGTCCTTTCATTTGATACTCCACTTGAACATATTTGTATAGAGTCGACTTTTTTTCCCCACTTTCAACCCTCATAACTTTTGAACACATTATCCAATTTTCATTTAATATACGTGGTGTAACTCTTTGCTTTAATATCCCACTTGGACACATTTATTCAAGTTTAATTTTTAATCCCCACTTTAAACCCCATAACTTTTAAACGGTTCAATCGATTTTCATCAAAGAACACTCGCCCGTAAAACACCTCTAATACAAAATAAACTAAACTGAAATCGGTTCATTCGTTCGGGAGCTATGATGGCACAGACATACAGATACGTCAAACTTATAACGCCCCTCTTTTTGAGTCAGGGGTTAAAAACTATAAATTATTACAAAAATAATCATTAAAATGATTTCATATCATGTACTCAATACATTCCCTTTACGAATAAGAGAAGAGGGGGTAAAAAAATATGGACCAAAAAATCGACCGGCAAGATTCACATTATTCTTCTTGGACCTTTTCTTCACTTAAATCCGTTGGCGAAATCCGGTACTCACATTATGCATACGCAACTACCTCTAGCGCCTGGACTATACTTACTTTTTGGTATTGACAAAAATTTTTCGGGAGAGCCTCACTCCTAGGAAACGCGTCCCCAGGTGGCGGATAGGGGAAAGCCCGTTTTACCTCGGTAATAGGGTAGGAATGAAATAAAATAGTTCCCGTGGACCAACAGGCCGGAGAAGGACACTCCGAAACAAAACCACAGGCTACTAGGAGCCTTGGGGTTCCCCCTAAAAGTCTAGCTCTGCGGGCACGGACGCAAGGATAGCAGCCCTATCACCGTGATCGAAGTGCTGTGGGCTAATCACCTGCACACTTTTAAATCAATCAACAGATTAAGAAACCTTGCAAATATAGAGAACATGGATACCCTAAACAGACGACATTTGGCGCGAAAATACGGACCCGAATTGGATGTTGGAATGTTCGTACAATGACCAGACCCGAGAGGCTGCCGCAGGTAGCCAAAGTCATGAACGAGTACGGCATCCAAATACTTGGCCTCAGTGAGGTCAGATGGAATGGATTTGGTGAAACTACTGAATCGGGGCTCACCTTTCTCTACTCCGGTAAAGAAGACGAGAATGCCAGTCGAGAGTACGGAGTCGGTTTGCTACTCAGTCGCAGTGCGAAGAACAGCCTACTGCACTGGAAACCGATATCCGAGCGCATAATTACAGCCCGTTTCACATCTCGCGTTCGCAAAATAACCGCCGTGCAGTGCTACGCCCCGACGAACGCATCCACTCCAGAATGCAAAGCACTATTTTACGAGCAGCTGCAGTCCACATTGGGATCCGTCAGGAAACAGGATATTGTGATTGTTATGGGTGACTTCAACGCTAAGATGGGAAACGATAACAAGGACCGGGAACATTATATGGGTCGTTTCGGAGCCGCCGGAGCTATAAACGAAAACGGAGAACTCTTCGGTGACTTCTGTTCTTCAAACGGCCTAGTTATAGGGGGTACAATGTTCAAACACAAGGAGTGCCACAAGGAAACTTGGGTATCGCCTGATAAAGTCACCCGAAACCAAATTGATCACATCACAATATCACGGAACTGGCGGGCCTCTCTGCTGGACGTCCGGAGTAAGCGCGGTGCGGACATAGACAGCGACCACCACCTGGTGCTGGGAGAGTTACGTCTCAAAATTGCTGCTATTCGGAAGAAGTCAGAAGGAGCAAACAGGAAGTTCGACGTGGGCAAACTGAAGGACCCTGCTTGCAGGGAAGCTTTTAGCATCAGCCTACACAACAAGCATGAACTGCTTGCAGAGCTGGAAGACGAACAGCTGGACGAAACCTGGAATCGTGTGCGCTCTGCCT
>SJJU01034046.1:0-10035 GCA_012932125.1 Conopomorpha cramerella | reverse complement strand
TACTTGCTTTAGCAAGTGCCTCTGCCTACCCCTCTTTGGGATTAAAGGCGTGAAGTGTATTTTTTTTATCCCCACTTTCAACTGCCATAACTTTTGAGTGGGTGAACGGATATCGATCAAACATAGCTAAGAACACGCTCGATCAAATCAGATTTCAAACAAAAAAAAACGAATTAAAATCGTATCATCCATTTAGGAGCTACGTTGCTTCAAACAGACACATACACACACACACACACACACACGTCAAACTTATAACACCCCGTCGTTTTTGCGTCGGGGTTAAAAACGACGTTTGATGGGTTAGCTCGTTCAATATGTAATCACAAACATGCGTGACCCATTGAAAGCATTGAAAGAAGAAAACTTCTACAGTACATAAATCAAAAACACAATCAAAGACTGATATCGAATCTTGCTCGTTCTTTTTTCTGTGTGTCCGATCTGTTGCGATAGAGTTTCATGCTCCCATGCACGTTTAGTTACAATAAACTCCTCTATGTTGTGTGAGATAAGGGTCAGTTTCCCCAGCTTCAGGTTTGATGGTTCGATACCCGCATAATCCTTGTTTTACGGCATCCGCCCGCCCTCAGCCAGCTCCGCGGACCCGCCGTGGAAATTAACCGCTTGGAAAGAGTAAAATCGTTAGGTTCCTACCACCAGTGATAGCTTAGATTTTCTGCTCTTGTACATGCTCGATTTCACACGTGTAGTTTCGTTGTTTTTTTTTTATTGTTGCAAGGATTACTTCGAATTTGTATTTTGCATGCCGTGGCTATTCGTTATTGGTCACATACCTTGATAAAAATATATGTTAAGTAAATTCGAGTTAAGGTGTGTTGGTTTTAATAAATAAAATAAATTAATAAATCTTAATACAATCAAGATTTTACTAAACAACATTAATTGGTTTGTTCGTTCTAGTCTTTATTAAGGAAATGTTGGAGAGATAAATAAATAAAAACCAACAGGGAATGTTATGGCTTTGCGAATATGTTATTCTAGAAACAGTACTATGATAAAATAGGTCTAATATGAAAGTAGCGGTTATTATTTTAAGAGAAAATGTCTTTGAAATGTTACTAAGTGTATACATGTTTTTGCACGTGACTGTACATGTCTAGTTATAAATGCTGTGTTTCTTATACCAAAATTATTTCGAGCCTGCTGAAACTGGTTGTTACATTTTTTGACATATTACTGAGAAGTTAAGTAGACTGACAACCTTAGTATATCTATAGCAAATCTCGTCTATACTATAGCATAGCTTGTCTATACTATAGCATACCTTGTTTATACTATAGCATACCTCGTCTATACTATAGCGTATAGGTCTTCACCGGCCATCTGCCTCCATCTAGCCTGCTTGTTGTATCGTGTTTGTTTTTTTTTAAATTTTGTTTTGTTTATTTTTAATTGATTTATTTTATGTGCCTTTTTGCTATAATTGTTATATGAGTCTTGTAACTTGAAATAAACTATTATAATAATAATAATAATATTTTTTTATTTGTCACAAAATAACCTTATGTATAAGTACAGATACATCACACAACACATATTATTATTATAGCATACCTCGTTTATACTATGGCATACCTCGTCTATACCATAGTATTATACCTCGTATATTAGTAAGGGTCCTGATGTATACTTGGTACTTATTTGGCGTGGGCGACTAGCCCCGCTTGCTTTCGACCCACATTCCGGGCCACTAAGGACCTACTACCACTTCCGCTTCCAAAATGTAAGTTAGACATGGCTTACATTATTCCATACCAACTTGCCACGGGGCCAACATTTTTAATTGATTTATACGATGGTGCAAATTGTACTATGTACACACATCAAAAGTGTCTAGGGATCAAGTACATTTTAGACGATTGCAATCAAGAATATATTTTACAAAAACTGAATTCATTCATAATTTATTTAAAAATAAGTCGTTGATACAGGCATGGGGAATTAGGTCGGAGACCAATCCAGAAGATTTGATTTAAATAAATTAGATATATGCAGACCCGATAGTTGAACTACACCACACGCCAAAAGTATCTAGGGATCAAGAACTTTTTTAGCTCTAAAAAAAACTAATTTATTTAAATTAGCTGACCGGGTAAACTTTACTTTTTTTTATTGGTTCACTAAACCGACCACAACAATTTTAATATTATTAACATAAACAAAAAACAAGATGTATTTTTTAAGAAAAACAACATGCACAAATTACTTACTATATTTTTTTTGTTACGATATCACAACATTAGTTTGTTTTAACAATAAATAGGTACTTATGGTTGGGTTATACATAAAAGAAAAAAATCCAATTAAAATACTTACTCAAGTCCTATGGTACCCCAGTGTTACAAAGGGATGTTACCAGTGGCGTGCCGTGACTTTTTTTTCAGGGTAAGCTGTGTACTTTAGGGAGTTACGTCATTAAAAAAAAACATACCGAAATATGCCGCATCCAGATGATCGGAGTTATTGCGTCGGTAGATACTTGGATCGGGGATTACTTCCTGTTCGGTTGTTGAGTGACACACTTCACTTCACTTCACTCATGAGACCACCTCCAACATCAAGTGAATGATACAATTACAGTAACATATCCATCACGAGATATCAGATGTGGCCTCGAAAGAGGCCGTTGTGGATGTTGCTTTCTTCTTTTTAGAGCACTACACACCTATTTCTACCTACCTATAAATGTGGGCCGAACTACCTACACAAATGCACTGTCTATTTGTATATTAATTCCACACGCCTGTCTTTCTTTACATATTCGTTTATAACGTTTTCGTAAAAAGAAGGGGAACGTTTCGCATCAAGTAGCAACCGCTTTTCAATACAAATCATAGATAGGTCAGTCAGTCTGTTTTGTCCCTGGGTGTTTCTTAGGTATGTATGTATACGTTTAAGAGCAGAAACCGCTCGTTCTGCTGATGCGCTGCTGACTGGAATAGTAATTATTAATTTAGCTAAACGTATACTTTCGGGAAAAACTTCCACAAGATCTTTTTCATATATATACTGTACAAAATCGTACACCGAGCATTGCGAGAATTCTTCGGTGACGTATATACATTTTAATTCGTTTTTAAGTCTGTCTGAGTTAAAATTAAATGAATGGTATGTCTCTAAAAATGATGTTAATAGTTTATCTGGAAAAGTAATTTTGAAATCGGAATAATACTGATTTGAAAGTTTTTAACTCTAATGATTTTAAGCATTCGAAGCGGTTAGTACATTCGCTGAGGATGTTATCAACGATTTCTATAAAAATACGTCTGTAGTAGACTTTCATATCCGAAACGTTCCTCTTCCTCTTTGGTGGGCCGCATTCACGTACTGCGTGACCGTAATAATTATCAAATTTAGACCTAAATTCGCTAATAAAAGACACGAAATCGCTGATTTTTTTTACACAATAGGGTACATCTGTGTATTTATTTTGCATTATGTTATACAGTACATCGGTCTGTGAAAATATTTTATCAAATATTGTCAGATAAAATTGAAAATCAAATGATTTTAACAATGAAACAAGACCGTGCGCCTGTTGCAAAGTGTCCCCGTCCCAAACATCATCCTCGTTTTCAATTATTGTTTGGAATAAATCTATTAATTCAGGTAACTGTGAATTAATAGTGTGCACAGTTCGAGAATTGTACACCCACCGTGTATCAGCGACGCGCGGAAGTTTTTTTAATTTGGACAAGTGGTTTTTGTAAAATTCTGTACGAAAAATTTGGAATTGTTTTTAATACGTTGAAAAACGTTTTTGTAGCACTTATACGTTCTGAACTGCGGGAAAGTACAAGGTTTAGAAGATGCGCAGAGCACCAAACATATAATGCAAGCGGGCAAGTTTGTTTTACCATCGCTTGAACGCCGTTGCGATCTGAGGACAAGACGGCAGCGCCGTCATATGTTTGGGCAACCAACTTTGATGTGCATTTTAATTCTTCTAGTACTTTCAAAATAAGCTCAGTCAACGTCGCAGCTCGGCGATCAGAACTAACGTCTATGAATTTAATGAACCTGTCTACAACTTGTGAATTATCAAAATAACGTATGAAAACTAGCTGTTCCCTACCGCTAGCATCGGGTGTTTCGTCTACCATTACAGCAACGAACTCAGTTTTTTCAATTTGATTTGAAATAGACTGAGTCATAACCCGCGCTATGCATTCTATCAAATCGTTTTGTGATTTGTTAGAGAGGCCAGAAAATGTACTTGAACTTGTTTCCAAATGATTAGCGAGTACGCCGTCGTACTTCGCAAGGAATTCTATAAGTTCTAAGTAATGTCCTCGGTTATTTGATGAAAGACTTTCATCGTGTCCTCGAAAGGGTAGCTACTGTTTTCCCAAATAACAAACTACGTCAATTAATCTCTGAAATATGGATCTATTCATATCTACCTTCGCGTTGTAACAATCTAAATCTACTTTTAGTTGTGAGTTTAACGCCAGATCGACTCTATTTTTCCCAAAAACGCGATATTTCAGTAGTGACGCGATATGTTTTTCCGAAATTGAATGCTTTTCCGCAGCTTTGTGAAAATTATTCAAATCACAATATCCCTTGCCAGTCCAAACGCTTTTATCATTTGTACTGAACAAAATGCAGGGAATACAGTACAACTTATTTGTGTGAACACAGCAAGCCAACCACGAAAATGTTTTATAGAATTGCATTTGAAAATGTCTAACACTATTATTACCTTGTTTTTGCTCAAAATTCAAACTAACGTAAAACAATCCCTTCGAAATTTCGGCCATTACACCGCACTTTTCACTCATATTTAGTCCAAAAAATCGACCCACTATTAACTTTTGTAAACAAACACTTTTACACGCATCACTTTCACACCTAATACTTTCCATTTTTATCTAATTTTATAATTTAACAAAAAAACGCGGAAGCGAAAATAAAAAATGCAGACTCCAATAAGAAAGAAAGCAAACTGCCAAATTATGTCAACACAATGTCAAGTGGCCGGCACCTACGCTCTCACGCACACACACGCATATTTTGATATTTTTCGTAGCATTCTAGCCCTTATTATTCGAAGAATGTATGTAAAAACGGGAGGCTGCGCTTATCCTGCGGCAAGTTTTCCCCATAGTAACTCCCAAATCCTAGAGCGCGGTAAACGCGAAATGAGACAGATATATAAGAGTGAAAGAGAACTTTGATAAGCTGGCGGTCGTTCAGCTTCTCCGACCTAGACCTAGTACTACGATGCAACGATGCGGCAACGCATGCATTTTCTTTCTTTGTCGCGCCAAATTCTATGATTGTTTTGATTGGTTGACGCCAAATTTGTGTTACCTACCGATGGAACGAAGAGGCAACATCGCATGCATTTGTTTTCGTTGACGCGCGGGAAAAAGGATTAATGAGAGATTAATGTTTTGATTGGTTGAGACGGAATTTGTGTTTTCAATATGGATTGTAAAAAAACAAAATTCCGATACTAATTTTGTAGTAGATAGATGAGAATGTAATTTCTCTTAGTAGATACCTACCCATACTAGTAGAGTAGGTATCTAACTACGCTATTTTTAGACATTTTGCCAGGGTATGCAGAGCTTATTTGCTTCTATGGACGGCACGCCACTGGATGTTACAAGATGGCTCCACGCCGTCCTGTCCTCTGCGAATGCTCTGGCATCAGACCAGCTGGGTAAACATTGTTATACGATAAAAATGGTATTAGTGTTCCCAAATTAAATCCAATAATGTCATTCTTACCTCCGATATAAAAAATAGAAACATCATCATCATAGGGCGAACCGCCAGGATGTGGAATGACTTGCCGGAGTCTGTGTTTGCGCAGTACAGTCTGAAGGTCTTCAAGTCGCGGGTGAATAGGTACCTAATGAACAAGTGTGCTCCATTGTTGACCACATCTCTGCTTAACATCAGGCAGGATGGTGGTCAAACGCTTGTGTTTAAAAAAACATTAAGTATTTTTATACGCCGCATACATTTTTTTTATAAAATTAGTCCAGTTCAGTTCGAAGGAGTTTGTAAACAAACACCGCGGCGCGACAATTTCTTATAAAAGACTAGCTAACCTGGCAAACGTTGTTTTACCAAAATACCTTATAGCCTATATGTTATTCTAGTTTATAAGATACAATACTGCTACACTGCTTATCATTGTAAAATAAATAAATACACTTCACGCCTTTAAATCCCAAGGCAGAGGCACTTGCTAAGCAAATACCCACGGTTCACCAAGCGTATTTAACCCAACGTGACAGAGGGTGAGCCCATCACCGTTATAGGGTTCACACACCTTGTGGTGTGCGGGTTTCATCACGATGTTGTCCCTCACCGTAAGAGCTTTGCGTTGTGTACATAAGCTGTGAAAAAGAGTCCATTGGTACACGTCCAGCAGCCGGATTCGAACCCGCGTCCTCCCGGTTGCAAGTCCGACCAATAGGCCACAGACGCTTATCATTGTGTGTAGATGAAAAGGTTTCTTTAGAAAAAAAAAAACACATAAAAGTTCGAGTACAAAGGCGAACAATGATAGTCTAAGTAGGTTATACTTGCATATCTTTCTTTTCCTACTATCTGTGACGGCTTTGTTTTTTTTTTAGAATAGCCCTTATTGTATGAACCATTCTTAAAAACTCTTTGAGTAACTTGTCATTCTACTTGCTCATCGAACATGAAATAAATCGCAACAAAGAGTCTAGAGTGGCACACCTGTACGCCATTGCTGGGATTTCATTGTATTTTATTTACTGTTGAGATGAAAAACTGTTTTCTCGATACTTTTATGTGGCTCAAGAATAGATCACGTTCAGTTGTTTGCGAACTTTCCGAAGCAATCGAATACCTAAAGGATTCTGTTGAAGCGTAATTCAATATATCATTTGATAAGTAATACGATTGCTTGACGAAAATTGTTTCGCCAATCGCGCCTCGTTTTAATATTGTTTTGATATCATCAAATTGTTTACGCTTATAAATACTTCCTGTTTGCTCCTGAGCTGTCTGTTTTGAATCTGACCTCGATTCCCTTGGAAAGTTTTAACGGGACTTTCATTAACTGTACTGGGGATTTTACCCGCATTTTATCATGTTGCCATGGGAATGGGATTAAACTCAGTATAGTATTTTTCACATGAAACAGTATCGAACGTTGAATATTTTGTTATTAGTTTACAATGCAATGTGACAGTGTCGCCACCTGTAATATTTTTTCCAGGTTTTGAAATTATTAGAGAAACCTATTTTCTTTTAAGACACACGATTGATCTAAATTTTAGATGAATGGTGAGTGAATAAGCAACTAAAGATAACTATTTTTTTTTAATAAAACGCGCACAGACATTATAACTCAATATTGTTCAAGCTGGTGAGTTCAATATGGTAAGTCTTTGATTATATTCGCGCCTATATACCCGGTGAACAATATTGAGTTATAAAGATAACTCTTTTTAAAAAACAAACGATACCAAAGTCGTAATGCTAAGTCTCATTATGATATACGAAGATCCTATTTATTCTTCAGATCTCGAAAATGTCTTGTATTAGTGTCGCTTTTTTAATATATACGTAATACTTAGGACAATAATTTTCATACAAATTGTCGGTAGAGAAAAAAAACCCAACGAATACCATAATTTCAACAACAATGTCCGAAAACAAAGTTTGACAGTAATGACAATTATTCTCCGCCCGAAAATCTGTCAAAAACCGTTAAAGAAAATTCGCCTTTGTTACTACTTATGTTTATGAAATAGGCTAGCTACATATATAGAACTGTACTTACAAATCGCTCAATACTGCAATAACGCGACATCTCAAAATGTGACACTGTTCAAATAACAATCTTATTACTATCACTAAGGACTCTTTTCACAATAACAAAATATTGTGAAATATCGCGTTATTGCAGTAAATGGGCGAAATGTACCGTTTGTTGCTATACACAGGCGTACACAGGCGATGCACATATAAATTGCCTAGCTCCGAAACCATCGTTCATTCAAACTAGATTTCATTCCGTCTAGTAAATTAGATCAGCATCGAGTTGCAATCGAATGCAAATCCGGGCTCGCGGGCCCTCGGCTCGTCAGCGAGTCGTCAACGATACCCACCCTATTCACATAACTCAATTATACTACACTTTTCACTGTTATTTTTCATCATAGTATGTATATAGGCAAAGTATCGCACATCATTTTTAACCCCCGACGCAAAAAAGAGGGGTGTTATAAGTTTGACGTGTCTGTGTGTCTGTTTGTGGCATCATAACTCTTGAAGTAATATAGCTATTATTATATATGACATTTTTTAAGCTTATTTCATCGAGCGTATTATTTGTTATGTTTGATTGATATCGGTTCACCCACTCAAAAGTTATGGGGGTTGGAAGTAGGGATGAAAAATTTAATTTGAGTTAATCAATGATGTGGGATATCAAGTAAAAGAGCAGGACTCGTATATTAAAAATCCGTATTATTTAATGAAAATTGGATGAATATTTCAAAAGTTATGGGGGTTGAAAGTGGGCACAAAAAAAGTTATACAAATATGTTCAAGTGGGGTATCAAATGAGAGGGTACGACAGGGACATTTAAAAGTTTATTTTCCAATTATTAACACAAGCATTTATTAATATACTAGCTGTCCCGGGAAAAGTTGTTTAGATAATTATTCTGCTATTATTATGTACGTACACACATCAAAAATTGTCTAGGGATCAAGAACATTTTTAGCTCTAAAAAAATCTAATTTATTTAAATCAACACTAATCTTCTGGATTGGTCTCCTACCTAATTCCCCATGCCTGTATCAATGACTTATCACCACATTTTGAATAAATAATGAATTAATTCAGTTTTTGTAAAATATGTTCTTGAATGCAATCTTCTAAAATGTACTTGATCCCAAGACACTTTTGATGTGTGTATTACAAATTATTTGTGCCTCGTGGTGACGGCGAATAGAATACACGTGTCACCACCCCAGCCCAACGTTTCCCGTCGTGAGAATCTGTGCGAGGCGACAGAGGGATCTCTCCAGAGGACGGGCAGCAGCGCTCTCTGTGAGTTGATGATACCACAACACCACTCGCCAAACCGCCTGCCAAACGCCAATTATTGGCATTTCCCCTCATATTATCATGGAAATCATAGGGAGAGGCCCTTTTCCAGCAGTGGACATCATGTGGCTGATGATGAGGACTATAAATTTAATCCTTGCACAAGAACCATATCAAAATCGGTTGCGTAGTTTTAAAGGCATATCGACCTCCCTTTTCCTTTGAATCAGCTGATTATACAGTGATGGGAGCAAAATTTCTACCGATAAAATGGTCGTTAAATTTCGTTTTGTTATTTTTATTAAAACCGGGTGGTTCTCATCATGTTCATTTGGGTCAATGTACATATAACAAAGAGTATATATAATAAAGAGATGACATGACATTCCCACTGCACCATTTTGATACACTCGGTATGCAAAAGTAGTTTTTTTAACTGTACACACTTCACTAAAACGTGAGTTTGTGTGTGTATATGATAGTATGTGAATTGCGCCGAAAATATAGCTACTTGCCATACATTTAGAATTCTGTAGCTAACAATCGACTGAAGCCGGCACGTCTGGTATTCTCTTGTTAATGGTATTAGAGTTAGAAACAATTCGACTACGATTTCGAGAATTCAAGAACACGTCTCCGCATGTAGATACCAACATATTTTGGAGAGCTGGAATATTGCTGTTGATTGATTCACTCACCTGTCTTGCGTACAGCGATCCATTTCCTTAACACGTTCGCGCACACTCAAATTAAGACAAGAGAAGGGTTATTGTTATCACGTTAACAGGCGGGGTGTGTCACAAAGAAAAACAAAAAAAAACATCTTGTATGCGTTGGAGGTACCAGAAGATAAAATAAAAAAAAGAAATAAATACACTTCACGTCTTTATTCCCAAAGAGGGGTAGGCAGAGGCACTTGCTAAAGCAAATACCCACGGTTCACCAAGCGTATTTAACCC
>SJJU01034041.1:0-13271 GCA_012932125.1 Conopomorpha cramerella | reverse complement strand
GAAGCAACCCGATTTGCTTCGGACCCTTAAATTATGTACTTGCCCTGTAATTGACTCTATAGGCTAATATGTTCAGCCATGTTGCGTTTATCGACAGATATTGCCTGCTACTGCTCAATGCGGCGGCTGTTTAAGCTTTGAACTGATTTGTGTATGTTTTGCTGTTTGTTGTTGGAACCCACATGAAGTTCCATAATTGCTGGCCCGAGATAGTAGGCCTATGCCAACTAGGTACCCACGTAGGTTTCTCAAGAAGTGTGTAGTTGATAAATAAGCATTATATCTTTGCTGGACAATTATTATTGCTAGATACTTCGTACCACAACTAAGTAAATTGGCTCGTCGAGGAAGATTATAAGTATTCTCAAAAGAGAGATCTCCCCCATAACGTCCTTTAGGCCTATAAAACTACCAAAAAATTTTTTTCAATTGGAAATTTGTTCTAAATAAGTTGAGTAAATGTAGTTTCCATTGTCTTGTGTCTAGTGTACATTTTTCCTACAATTAGTAAAAAGGGTGTTTGGATGACTGGCGGTATTTTCGGTCAGAATATTCGTCCTCCACTTATAGAAAAACCCTACTTCTACATTAAACCATAAATGATCCTTTAGAATATCACTGTTTAGCACTGAAGAGACAAGTCTTTTTTATTCAACGTGATAGGGGCTGGGCTCGACAGCGTTAAAGTGTTCATCTTATAGTATGAATGTTTCATCAAGATGGTTTTCGTAACGTATACCTACGTAAGCCCTTAAACAGAGACCTGGTAATGTTGGTAGGGAGGTATTTTACCGACTCGAACCCGCGACCTGCTACGAACGGTTAGTACCGCTCTTTATAAACGACTCCAAAAAAGGAATCTTTCTCAATTCGACCGTTTGTATGTTTTTTTATGTTTGATCGCGGATAACTTTGTCGTTTATGAACCGATTTTTATTTAATTTTTTTGTTGGAAAGAAAACATTTCCGAGGCGGTCCCATGATATAATTTCCCAGGAATTCAGGGAATGATGATGACAAACCCGATAAATAGAGGGGAACTTTAAAAAAATATGGGCGGGCGGCTAATAGGTACTTGTTGAAATCGTTTCTTTTTCTATAAAATTGCCTACAAACTAGTATATCTGGGCGTTAAGGTCGCCTTTTGCAATCTTACCATTGTTATATTATTATCTGTGCCATTGGCAATTTTACACTTGCAACTCTCTAATACAAGAAAAATATTCATACTGAAGGCTCATGTTCTTTTCGCCGATATTCTCATTCTTAGCTCATTACGTGGCAGAAGAGTGTGTGGACAGACTTATTGTGAGGTCTGTCCACACACTTCTGGGGATTACCGACTTGAATGTATGTATGTTACCTATTCATTCATAAGTCCAGGCAGTAGGTATTTATAAAAAAAACATGTTATACGTTAGTTCATTCCAGTGCGCCGCGAGCTATCAACAGAAGTGTGTATGTAGTTTAAATGCAGGGAGGTCGCGGCGGCCGCGGCAGTTGGGGCGTCATGTGGTGGCTCGTGATCGCGGTTTCCGTCACTCACCTCTGGTTGGTTTTACTTTTACTACTTACTTACTTCATAAGATGCATTGTTTTTACTTGTTTATATCGATTGTTGAAGGATTTAAGTTTCTCTGTGCTAAAAAGTTAAGCAGGTACTTTTCTTAATGTAGGATCAAAATAAAATTAATTTCTTTCATGATTATGTGCTGTTTCATGATTATGTGTGTACGTATAGATAAAAGCTTGATGAAAGTAATTTGTATGATTTGACAGTTCGTTGAAAAACATGAGTAAATGTTTCCGGTTGGAATTTTTAAATTTATTTTACTGGTCAAAAGAACCGGGAAGAAACTTTTCTTTTTGAAACTTTTCAAATTGGTGGAAGAGATGGCATCTTTTCAAAAGGTAGTGAACCAATCGGATATTTATTTATGTTTGTTTTTAGTTTCAGTAAGTATTGTTCAATATCATCTACTCAACATAGGGATTTAAACAACATAGGGATTTAAACAACACAGGATTTTTTAATTAAATTGTTATGTAGACATAACATTTATGGATTTTTACTGTTGATACTAATGCCAAGTATAGCCAAATAAGTGAAGGGCTATTTATTTTTCCTTTTTTCTTCCCAGCTTATAGCACCACCCCACACCACACTCATATCTAAATATCTTAATGAGGACGGTTCCTACATTCCACAGGCCTGAAGTTAGCCTAGCCACTGTACACGGGCGGGCGGCTGGCGTCCGAGGGGCAGTTCGCCTCGGAGCCCTATTTGCCGTCCACGGAGCACCCACGGTAGGTGGAGGAGGCACGGCCGGCGACGGCACCAAGTGTGGAGCCGTACGGGAACACTACGGCATTCAGCGCGTCGAAGCCACACTACAAGCTCTTGATCATATCAATGAAGAAAGTAAACTGCTACCGGGATTACCACTCGGCGCAGAACTGAGGGACTCCTGCTGGGCCCCTCACACTGCTCTACGGCAGACAATTGATCTGGTACGCGACGCTATTGCCCCGCCAACGGATCCTGACGCTCCACGTGCCGTTTGCGATGACACCGATCAACAAGTATGTACCTAAGTAACTCTTTGACTTTAATTGATTTTGTCTTCCTACAATCACCGACTAAGTGAGCTGTACTTCATAATAACTCATTCATAAATCAGCTCAAGCGAAACTGTGCACTTATTTATTAGCACGTTGAACCTAATACCGATAACGTGTAGGAAGCTAAACGAGATCTCAGGTTTATTAACAGCGAACTATAATGCGGACGAGTGATCAATACCAATTAATGTATGTTAAAGTCTGGTGAACTGTTCTGGTGACGATAATGTAGATCGATAGGGATGGTCCCGTGTTATGTGATAGATCATAGAGTCGATGTTCGTTTGCTTTGTGAGTGTTATTATAAAAAAAAAGAGGCGCGGAGCTGGTTTTTTTTTCTGTGGTGGTGAAGTGAAGAGTGATGAAGTGACAGGCGCGTAGTGTGTCAAGTACTGAGGTTGTTTAGCACGCGATTGCGCCGTTTTAAACTAAGCTATCTAGCTAAGGAGCGTTGAAGCAATGTCAGGTCTGCTTGACACACTAGGTACTGTACCGTCAAGAGCTTAGCCGTGGTTTATGCAGCGAACTGTTAGATTCTAACAAGCTTTTAGACACGACATTTTTAAAATCATTCCGGTTTTTTCGAGGACTTGTTTTACTATGGGTTAGTATTTATGACTGTAAATATACAGTCATAAATCAATGTAAGTAATAATTATGTGGGGTATTATGTATATCTAATGTCAAAAAAGTCATGTAATGTTTGCTTTTAAGGTTTCGTAATTAATATTTTGCGAATGTGAGGCGGATTTATTCCAACTACTTACAAATACCTTGTAGAGAATATGTCCGCACCTACGAACTTTCAGTTTTTATTAGTAGGTATGGTGTTATCTATTTACTCATTACGGCAACATACAGTTAATGAGATACAGAAAGTTATAAACAAATAGCACAAAAACATACAAACAACAAGTTTTTAATTATGAAAGTAATTTTTTTATCGTAGGTGTTACGGTATTGCCATTATTTATGTAAATAGGATAATATGTTCATTGGTTTGTGTAAGTCACGAATTTTCTTTAATATAGAGTAACTCAAATGTTCAAAATGATATATTTTGGACTAAACCATTTTTGTCATGTTCATGCTTGATATAAACTTTAACCGCCGATGTGTCATTAACATTTATAAAATTTATTTTGAATTCTATTCTCACTGGTAATAGAGTAAAAAATCAATTAATTAAAGACATGAGCGGCTTCACGAGGATAACAATACAGTTTTCTTACAGTACAAAATTTCTTACGTAAGAAAGGGACAATTAATTGGCCAATGGGCTGGCATGACCGATAGGTCGTGATTGTCCATCTTAACCTTATCTATCACGCCAAAAGTAATCTAGCGAATCATATCATAACTCAATAGATGTCGTAAGTGACAAGTCGGATTACCCTTTACCGAGATGCCTACTTACATTCATCAAGTACATTTCTTTCCTACCTCGTATCAGCAGAACCAGACATCTAGCAAAGGTTCCTTCGCCGCTCCTCTGCTGGGCGTGTTGGGGCCTGGAGCCAGCGCTGCTGCAGCCCACGTCCAGAACTTACTTCAACTGTTCAATATACCACAGGTACGAAATGTTGTTCTTGCTAATGTTGTACTGACTGAATTGTACAATACTATGCAAATAGAGACTGTAGATAGTAATTTTAACATAGGTTCCAGTTTCTGCCAGCCATCTTGCGCATATCACATACATAGGTTTATAAATGCATGACATGATTCACACCCGTTTTCTCAATAAGGATTATTAATGATAAACTATTTACACTCCACTACAGGTTACATCAATATGATTATTTCCTTCACATCATATATTATAAGATCGTCGAAGCGGTGATCAAGAAATTAATCCAATTGATCGATCACCGCGTCGATGGTGAAGATCATCTATCATCACCAGAGGATTTTGAACTACCTTATCCAGATTTCATACTCGGCGACGTCCCGCGAGTTGTCCGCCCGGGACCGGTACGCCACGTTCTACCGCGTGGTACCGTCGGATCGACACCAGGCCAGGCTGCTGGTTGCACTGCTGAAAGCCCACAACTGGACCTACGTTCATGCTATTTATACTGATGGTGAGGTTCTTCTTTAGATTGTTATGTATTATTTTGTTGTTTTTGAAACTATTTCACACGGTATGTTTCTTGCTTCATCCGTTTTTGTTTAACTTCTAGAGAACTGCTCGTAGTAATATACTAGATCTTCTCACCAATTTGACTATGCAGGTATTTTCCGTACGTATGTCAAATCAAATTATTCGGTTGTCAATGAAGTTATGTTCATGACTGTTCCAACCATACGTTCCACTAGTAGGTATCTTGACTGCGCCCCGGTACAATCGAGGACGAAGGTACCGGGGTGCACATAGAGTTTGACAGTTTATCTACGAATATAATGATAACCCAGAAATTAAAAAAAAGCCTTGTTTCGCTATTGCTATCATTGACTATACAAAGTTTAACAAGGAGTACTAGTGTATCTGAACCAATAACCTATTACATATCAGAAAGTTACGGCCAGAGTGGTCTAGCGGCGTTCCGAGAGGAAGCTGCTCGTGACGGTGGCGTGTGCGTAGCGCAGGAGGAGCCTCTGCGCGCTGCGCCCACTGAGGCGGAAGTGGACGCCGTGCTGCAGCGTTTGGCTCCAACCACACTCAGGAGTAAGGAGCCCGTTGTGCAGGTATTACTCACTGTTTTCTACTCCATCTGCACGTAGGAGCATCTAGCACGTAATTTGTGCTGTGGTGAGGATTTGCGCCTTTTTTGTGTGTTTAAATTTTAAGGACATGAAGCTTTTGACCATTGCAGTCATTATATTTTCTGTCCTGAAACTTGGACAACTTCGTATGAACGGGCGAGCACAACTCCCAATAATCTCGTACCCAATTGGAATATCTGTGCACGAAGGTCGCCTTTTGCATCATGTATTCTAAAAATTACTTTTCTTTTTCTTGCCAGTTTTTTTGGACTTATAAGAACGAGGGTATTATTAAATTATATATATTACTATACATTCTTCTCCTTCCCATTACACAAGGTGGCCGTATGTTGGTGCGAAGGCAGGACTGCCCGCGCCTTATTAATGGGTCTCTCCCGGCGGAACATCTCTAAGGAGGAGCCCATAAGACTCCGCTTAGTGGCTTCAGACGGCTGGGCTGACAGACAAGACGTGGTCATGGGTCTCGAGGAAACTGCCTTAGGATCCCTGACCTTGCGGATCAGATCCCCGTACTTGAAGCATTTTGACACCTATTACCACGCGTTGCGGCCGCAGACTAATAGGAGGAATCCTTGGTTTCAGGTAGGTTCATTTGTTGCACGAAATAGTAATATCCGTTGTTTTGATTTTACACTCTTCTCCAATTAAAGTTATTTTTTTTTATGTACAAGCGTTTAACCACCATCCTGCCTGATGTTAAGCAGCGATGTGGTCTACGATTGAGCACTTGTTCATTAGGTACCTATTTACCCGCGAGTTGAAGACCGCGACTTTTTTAAAGAAACGCACACTGACATTATATTAATAGTTTAAACCGGGTGTCACGGCTCGAAATTAACCCAAGAAAAGCATTCAGCTTATCTTCGTCATTTGCCCGACGTTTCGACACAGTTATATGTGTCGTGGTCGTGAGCTGAAGAACGAAGGTAAGCTGAATGCTTGTCTTTGGTTAATTTCGCGCCATAACATCTGGTTCAAACTATTGATGCCAATTAAAGTTTCTTTAATTATTTGTACATTTTTCACTACGTTAATATGTATTATGTTTTTTTGTCTATGATTATTTTCTTTTACTTCTGTCCCTAATGTCCGTACCGTTTACCGTAGGCTTTGTTGGCTTGTTTCGTACATATATCACAGTAGAGCTTACAAAATAGCTTAAATGTTACTTTTCGTAATGCTTGTTTTATTTCCACCGCTTTCGCTTGAAGGAGTTTTGGGAGCACAAATTCAATTGCTCTTTAGCATCGCATCCGTTGACGCAGCAAGGTAACAAATGTACAGGTGGGTTTTGTGGTGTGGTAGAACTTTAAATGTATGGTATACAGGTTGTACTCGTAGTATCGCAAGAAACATTCATAATGCTTATAGTCCGTTAGCTTTTAGAATTTTAGAATATATACTTGACAGCCTATAAAATTGTAGTTTTATCTGGCTCGTTTCACATGTCACCAGAGAACTCAGACCAAACACAACACACAACAAAGGGACATACATAGGAGATTCATCTACTTTATTCTATGATTGTTCGGCTTTGGATTCGCTTTTTTGTTTATTTTTTTAAAGATAACTCCTCGTTGTATTCTAACCGATAATAAACTATAGGTACTTCTTTTAATCCCAAATAAGGGTAATTACGCTCCCAGGTTAAGAAATCGTATCGGGGACCACTCTTAAACGGGGCGGAAGCATTACAATTTCTATCGACTATCATTGTTTTTTCTGACAACACATAACATTTTCAGGAAACGAATCCCTCGTGAAAGACTACACGCAAGAGCCGAAGCTGGCTTTGGTTGTTCGCGGTGTGTACGCCATGGCTCACGCCTTAAGGGACATGAGGTCAGCTCTCTGCCCTGTGATGTCACAGGAGGCGCTGTGTAAAGCCATGCTGCCATTCAATGTCTCATTGTACGGGTACTACTTGTCAAGGGTCAACTTCCGAGCGCCAGATGGTGGTAGAGTCGCTTTCGATGAGAACGGTGATCCTCCGCCGGAGTGAGTGAATATAATGGCTAATAGAAATAATGAAGAAGTATATTTTCCAACATAATATCATGCCTGTCCACCAAATATAATTGGTAGAGTATTTAAATCTCCACTTGCAATCCCTGTTTCTATGATTCATAGATACGTTGTCGTAGACTTGTGGGCAGAGTTTCCAGGAATTTAGTGGACAAGTCAAAACAATTTTAAATCAAATCCTAGAATTTTGAATAGATCATAGAAACGTGCTAACGTGCAATCCTTCACTCCTATCTCAAGCTTCAGCGCTCATGGTGCGTGTCACTCTAAAACTAGCCTAAATCGTTGGGTTTTTTTAGATTGAGCGAGTACGACGTAATGTCGTTGGTACGTTCGAGCGACAGTTTCCGATATGTACGCGTGGGCAGGTGGCGGGGCGGTGCTCTGCGCATGCGTGGGGGATCCAAAACTTCGTTGGCCAGGTAGGTGCCTTGCAGAATCTAGGAAGTAATAGATACCAAATCTAGGAATGATTACTTCCGGATTGTGGTCACTTGAAATTTCGAAGAATTGTTTTTATATACTTATAATATTGTATATTTATTGAGTCAAAACGTAGGATTTCACGAGTTTGGCGTTTCCGAAGGTGAAAAAAAACCCTCTTAATTTACTAATAACAAAAGTTATACTACTTGTAATAGACGCTGTTTTTTGCCCACAAATCAATAGTGGCACTTACTCCTGTATTGTGTTTTATCTTCATCATGTTCGATCTAATGCGGTTGGTGCACCGTGGACATTTATAGATATATAAATATTTTACAACAATACACACATTGCCTTCAGCATGATATGAAGGCTATATAATAGCTAAATCACTTATCTTATGGAAATCAGACAGCGAAACATATTTGCTTATATTTTTTTTTCTTTTACATACATACAAATATAAATTAAACACGCAGACACATTCAACACCACCAAGTACCTACATGTCAGCGGTGTAAATCCACGACTCTTACCCGCGGTTCACCAAGCGTATTAAACTCAACGTGACAGAGGGTGGTTAAGTCTCTGTCATGTGCATGCCTTTGTCGTTGGTGAAAAAATATTCCATGTCAGATCAACTGGATGGCACTCGCGTTGCTCGGCGGCGTGTGGCGTGGGGCGCTGGGCGCGGCGCGCGGGCGGCGCGGCCGCGTGCTGCTGGGGCTGCGTCGCGTGCGCCGCGCTCGCCGTCACCCGCCGTCCGCCGCGCGCCGGCTGTAGGCTCTGCCCGCCCGGCTCTAGGCCTGATGTGACGAGGACTGGTGGGTGCTTTGAAGATTAGTTCTCATAGATCCGCTTTGAGCATACAGATGTGTTGCTCGCTACTTCATTAGCTGTCTCTGCGAGTCCCGGATCAAAACGATCATTGGCATCATCTGGCCGGGGTATATTAACACTTTATAGACTGGTCGTAATACGCTTAAGACAAATTCCACAGGCTCTTTTCGCTTCCACGGTTTAAAATTTGAAATTCACGGATTGCAGGATTTGCTCGCCCGCGCACAGGTTCTGTCCGATTGTATCCAGGCCCGACGTGTCTCGTGCTGTGAGAGATGTAGGAAATATACTGTTGTTGTTGTTTATCCTATGCTTATCCTATCCGGCGTGTACAGGCCTTAAATTTTCCTTTAAGGAAAATCTGAAAGAAGATTATTAGTTAATAGGCTGGCCACTTGATAAGTTTTTGTTCATTCATTCCATTTGTTCATCTAAATGTTATGGTAGAACTTTGCACTTATCTTTATCGGCAGAATGCATAGAGTCCCCTCTACAATGGGGCGGTGGCAGCCGGAGTGCGCGCTGGGCGCGAGGGCTGGCGGCCGGCGCCGGGGCTCTGGGGCTCGCGAGCTCTGCTGCTCTAGGCGCTGCGCTCTGGAGACACAGGGCCACGCCTGTTGTTAAAGCTGCTAGTAAAGAGCTGTGTGCTTTGTTGTTGGGTGAGTTCCTGGGCTGGTGTTCGTGGACGATTTGAAGTGAGGTAGTTATACTCGTATAGTTATAAAGTATATTCAGTTTCTGATACTAAATGGCCTATGTCTGATGTTTCTCTAAAGACTTAAACTTGCAGTGAATTCTATGAAACTCTCCGATATCTACTTAGTGAAATTTATCGATGTCAACCCTTGGTGAACTCTTCGGGGTAATCGTATTTTTGACCAAGATTGAATAATTATATTTGCGACCTTATCAGTCGGACTATTTATCACTATCACATAAGATAATATACGAAGCGAAGAGGTAGTTTTCTGGTCTATTATTTATTTATTATAAAATTATATAGCTCTTATAAATTAGATCATTATCAGAGTCTGTGTAACAACGATGACAGGCTCAGCAATATTCTGCCACGGCGCCGCAGTGGCGTCCGCCCTACGTCCCGCCCTACTGCCGTGCGTGGTGCAGCGCGCCGCCGCCCCCGCCCTGTCCGGGGTGTACGCCGCGGTGTTGGCGAGGACGCTGCGTATTGTGAGACTGGTGGCCGCCGCTGAACGGGCTAGAAAGCCTACCATGCTGTCTTCTAGAGCTCAGGTGACTTATGGTTTTTGGTCAGTTTTTTATTGATCGGTGTAATTAAACAAAAAAAAAAAGAACAGAAGGCGGCACTATGCGTCTTAGCGCTGCTTTCTTTTGAACCAATCAAAGTAAGGCAATCTCACCTATAAAATCTAACCAATCGTGCCGCTTTGTGTCTAGCGAAGCTAGCTTCGTTAGTGAGATTTTTTATCCCACGGTGTTGATAGATTATTGGAAAATGGCTAGCCATTAGGGATAACTTGTCCACTTTGAAGCTCCCTAAAACTTTGTGCAAACACGGTAAGTACATACATAGAAACATCTGCGCTTTATCTGTGAGGTATGGACGTGGTGCTTACTAACCATACGGAGCGTAGCAGTGTCATGCTAGGAGGGCACTGCGCGCCCTCCTAGCGTGGACGTGTTAGCGCGGGTAGGTACTGCACCATTTTATTGTTGGATATTTTGGTCACAGATGCTTCTTTTTACCTGAAACGGCAATTTGTGTGAATTCGGACTTAGAGAAAATTGAATTACAATTCAAAATTCTTTATTCACTCACTATAAGAATTTCGAAAAAAAAAAAAAGAATTTTGAATTACAATTAATTTGTTACAATACAGTGTTCATCTACATTTACATGAAGTCCGATGACCTTTGTTTGTAAGGTGTGGACATGGTGTCTCCTAACCGTGCCGGGTGTAGCGGTGTCGTGCTGGGCTGGTGCGCGGTGGGGCGTGGCCTCGCGGGTGCTGCACCCGGGCCGCGCCGGCAGGGTGCTGGCTTGCGGCGGCGCGGCACCCAGAGCTCAGTTGCCGCCGCTGGCACCCGCGTTGGTGCTGCTGGCAGCGGCGGCAGCGCTTGCTGTCAGGGCCAGGAAGTTGCCGCACAGGTATTGTTTATTTTAGTCTTCTTTTTTGCCCTCGCCTTTTCAAGTTACGCGGGGTCGGCTATTCTAATCATTCGGCGCCATTCACTTCGCTGGTAAGCATCGTCCTCCTTCAAGTTAAGCTTTTGCATGTCCTTCCGGACATTTGTCATCCAGGTAGTTTGCGGTCTATCTCTCCCTCTCTTTTTCGTAGCCATGGAAAGGCACTTTTTCACGATATGGTCATCGGGTCTACGCATAATGTGTCCATACCACCTTAGTCTGGACTCTGTAATTTTCTCAGTGATAGGTGTTACTTTGAAATTGTTTATTTTAGTGTGAGAACAAGAAAAAATCTGAATAAATGAACGGAAACGAATGAAAAACATTTGACTCACATGAAAGTCTGACAAATAAATGTATACCTACTTAGTGATATTGGGGAATTTTCATAGCCCTGGTTTCTCTTAGTTATGATAGATGGCACTAGTTGTATTAGGGGGGATAAATGTCAACGAAATTACCAACTACAAGCAGTCAGTATTGAATGTGACAGTTATTTTTTTGTTGTTTATTTACATGTTACAAAAGTGTCTGAAGTTTAAAGAACTTGCCTAAATAATTAAAAACATACTAAAATATAACCGACAGAAGTCAGACACCTACTAGCGACATCTAGATAATAATTTTTTGAGTTTGAAAATTCCTCATTGATTAATCAATAGTGCTGTTCTGGGTCAAGCAATACCAGCGTCATTCGTTTTCTTACCTATTGTGCCAACAACAAGTAACTTTTTGTTCCTTCCCCTTAAAATATGTAATGTTCATTATTTTGCACCTGTTACAATGGACAATATTCGACTACAAAGTAGTAGTTAACCCATGGAGTTGGAACAATACTTTTGTTTAAAACATTGTAGGTTACTTAACTGCTTGATGTAAATGCCCATGCCTACAAAAATGAACACATTTTGTTATTTCAATTTCAGTAGTATCTACAGTCCTTATGTGGCGATGACAATAGTCTATTCATTCATCTCCGATTAAATATGTAAACAACAGCACCAGCGGTTTTCAAAGTTTTTGAACTGTCAATTTACTCTACCTACTAGTGGCGAAGCTAGGGGGTAAGCCGGTAGTACAAGTCAAGCCTATGCCAGGCATATTAACAAATATTTTCAAGGAAATTAAGTAGCGTCGGGACTTATTATAGCTCAAATATATAAGACAAATAAAAAAATCTAAATAAGCATTGGTTAAGTGCCTATTTTTCACTACCGGCTTACCTCCTAGCTTCGCCACTACTGCCTACCTATATAGTATTTTATTGGCCTAATGTGTCCATACCACGATTTTTCCGCAGACTCAACGAGACCCGCGTAACAGGCGCAGCAGTTTACACCAGCGCAGTACTATGGCTTGCCTTCTTTCCTCTCTACGCAGCGTCAGACTCCCGTGGAGCCACATTGGCAGCTTGCGCCAGTCTCAGCGCACTAGCTTGTGAAGCCCTCGCTTTAGGCCCTAGAGCTATACTGGCCGTGTGCAGACCAGCTGACAATACCAGGGACAGATTCCTCACGGCAGCTGCTGACCTGAGGTGTCATATAGGGAAGTACAGGCCGGCGCAGAATGAGGACGGAGTGAGAGAGTCTTACATAATGTCTCCCAAAGCCAGACCCGGTAAGGAGCGCCTTATATGTATTGTCATTTCTTTCTTGGAGCTCTTTGCTATGACGGCTTGTATTTTGTAACAAACAATATGCACTAGAATTAACACACCACTGCGATCGCCATGATTACTGGCATTTCACCCCAAATGACGGATTTCATTGGGGGAGGCCCTCGTCCAGCAGTGGACGTTATGTGGCTGATGATGACTAGAATTAACGGTCACGTAAAGTTCCTTTTTATTTACGCGGTTTGTTTTTTACCTTTCTTCTAGGAGGCCAAATCTGCAACCCGTATCTCGTAGTTTCATAGTCCTGGCATATTATTGTAAATATATCAGTCTCTGGTGCAGCCATAATTAATAAACAGTACCCTAGTTTGTGGTCAGGTGACCGTGTGTAAAAAATGTCCCGGGATATTTCTTTGAAGGTTCTTTAGATGCAGCTACACGCCACTTTGCCGGGCTAAGAGAAATCTAGGATGCATCGTATCCAACGCGAAGTTTTCTTAAAAAAAACTATCTGTCATAGTTAGTTGATCACGAAAGAGATTTAACTACTTCGATTTTATGACCGTATTCGGACTCGCTCGTTTATTGATTTTTTTTAAAGAAAACTAACTCTTTCTCCCAACCCTATTGAGGCTTCACACGTTGATTCCAGCTCTAAGATCACGTTGCACACAAACGTCACCGTCGACGTCAGAGGCGTGCATAGCGCGCGACGTGTGCGCGGCGGCCGGCGCGTGTGCGCGCGTCACCCAGCGCGACTCGGACGACGCGATCAGCGTTCACATCGCGATACTGCACCACCATCATCACACTTACTGATGAGGAACGAACCTGATGTAGATCTAGAGT
>SJJU01034022.1:0-13018 GCA_012932125.1 Conopomorpha cramerella | reverse complement strand
TTTTTTTTTTTTTTTTTTTTTTTTTATACCACTAAGGTGGCAAACAAGCATGCGGCCCGCTTGATGGTAGGCAGTTACCGCAGCCTATGGACGTTTACAATACCGGGGCATCGTTCACGCGTTGCCGACCCTGCCTGGCTCATAAATTACTCCAAAGGCCAAAATAAGTTTATTGGCTGACATCAGTTGCCAAACGAATAAAGAACTTATTGCACGTATTCGTATTCCACTTACTTTTTTCTGTCAGACCAGTCTTTATTGTCAGCGTCTTCGCTGGAAGTGTCATGGATAACGCCCTTCTTTTTCTTCTTCACCTCTGGAGAAGATTCGATCAGCTTTCTCCTCTCTAAAATAAGAAGTAGGTAAGTAAGTACATTATACTAATAATATAAATTGTTTCCACAAGTGATTTGATATATAATGTGGAACATTAGGAGTCTGGTAGTTGTATGGTCTATTACAATAACTAACACTTTTTCATATAGTACAGAAAAACAATTGCAAGTTGTGGCCTAAGAGTGTGTGATCTAGATACCGATATTTCGATACCAGCACAGGGCGTGTACCAATGGAATTTATTTCTTCTTAAAACTGAGTCAAAGTAATAACAAAAATAAGTATATGGAATCTAATGAAAGTGAAACGTACTAATTACCTCAATATAAAATTAAATGGGCCAACATGCGTGATATGTAAAAAAATATGTAACTTTAAGGACATGATTGTCAAACCTTTCTTGGAGGGCCGGCAAATCCGTCTAATCGGAAGATCGTCTGAGGACTTTGAATCGTCCGAACCGGAGTTCTTCTCCGCATCCGATGATATATCTTCCGATGTTGATTCGAAACTGCAAAGAAATATTTTATGAGTACTGTACTTCACTAGCTTTTGGAATATAATTGATAGTCTATTATTTTGTAGTTATATCCATCTCTCTGGTGAATGACTAAATTAAGTTGTTCCACATAAAATCCAAAACAGTTTTTAATTCCACTGAATTTAATGTAGAGACGTTGCGAGATTAGATTATTTAAGTAGCTTTTAGAATATACGTGACAGCCTTGTATACAGATAGTAAAAGGACCCCGAGCAATGGTCTTAGAAACGATGCACGCACACGTTACAGTACTTCACTCCTTCTCTGGTGACTTACTAAACGTGCGATGAAGAGAAGATGCAACTTTTATAGTTGTCTGCAAAGTCTGTCAAGTATATTCTAGGAGAAAATTAACTGTACTTATTTATAACTTACGCAGTTTCCTTGAAGTCCTCATCAGTTTCATCGTCGTCCTCGGAGGGCACTTCCAGTGAATTGAGTTTCCTCGCCTTGCGACGTTGCTTCGTCTTCAACTTCCTAAGCTCTATCGGTTTGCCCTGATTTTTTCAGTACAAAAAAAGAACATGAATTTCTATATTCAAGCATGACTGTATTTCCGCAGCGATCTTAAGGTGAATGAAAGCAGTCATGAGTTTTTACAACTTGGTTCATTATTAATGATTTAAGAAGGGATATCTACATAGTTTCTCTACGGTAAAGTTTTTCAAACTACAAACTTTTCCTACAAATATTTGACCATCATTCTATACCGTCCATATTTCTTAGAGGGATCAAGCGAAAAGGCTCGATTGTGTTGTCAATTCTAAATGCTATAGATCAAACGGTTAAAGAAAGTGGGTGAAATTATCCTATCAGAATATTACGTAGGTATGTAGAACCCTGAGCCAAAGCTTCGTGGTGGTTATTGTATTCAATACTTTTTGGGATCAAGAGAGAAGACTAAATGCTCTAGCCCAGTCGTCACTAATTTCTTATATATTCTGGATGCCGCTAACAGGAACCACAGTAGTAGCTCTAACAAGAACTACAGTGGTGAGAAAATGGGTGGTATTATCCCGGCAGCCAATACGTATATATACCTGTGCTAAAGCTTCCTGATGAGCTCGTTGGCGCTCCTCCTCGGCCGCCTCGATGATGGTGGAGATGTCCTTGCCGCGGCCCTGGTTGCCGGCCGTTGACGACGGCTCTACATATTCCTCCTGAATAGCAAAGTGAAAACAATGACTGCTGCATCCGATCTTCACTTTTATCAATGATTCCGACTTCTATTCTTCGTACGTTCCGGTTTCTTAGTAATAGGTATCAAGCATAAACTGTTGGTAGAGCCTGTTAATTAGATGACGTTGAAATTTGTAAGGACTCTCAAGTTTTTGACAGTTGTAATATGGGTAATTTACAATTAGTAGAGTTTCTTTCAGGGATGGCGTACCTCGAAAAGCAGATATAATCTCGAAAGGTGAAAACAATTGGATAAAACAAAACGTGGAAACTATAATATACGATACTCTTTTGTGCGTAAGTACCTATACAAAGAATGTAAATTTTAATTCAGAAAGCATAACAGTAATATCTTTATGTTTTATATTATATTCTGCTTGTATTTGTTTGCGAAACTAAACTAACTACTCAATCTAGATAACGAAGAAAGTCAAGATTTAAGAGAGAATTAGGGCAGTGTTGATTGTTATCTGTAAATATTGATTGCCAAGAATGATGATGTATGAAAGTAGAAATATTGGCAGCCCAATTACTTTTACCAATAACAGCATTATTCACGAAATTAATGCACTTGGCCGTAATAGTCACAACGTAAAGTCTGTAATATTGAAAATGAATATAAGATGTACTCTGATATCTTACATAATCAACGATAATTTTATAGAAGTACATAAAGCCCTGTTTAAGTTTGAACCACTTTGTTGATTAATGTATGCAGTAATGGCCAGTAAAGATCTGGGACGTCAATGTCACGTTGTTCGGTCCGTATAGTTTAAAAAACATTTTTACGGATGATAAATGTATACCATATTGTGTCTTTTTCATGAATTGTTAATTTTTCGAACGTTAAAAAGTGACTGGAACTGATTGTAACAGATAGTATGTACAACTATTTTTATTAGTAAGTAAAGGTTACACCTTGGTTAAGTGTTAGCAATAAGATTAATTTCCTAAAATCTTCTTGTGTAGAGTGCAGCAACTTTAAATAGTTGACAAATAAATGGTTTGTATTATTCCACAAATGGAGCCGTTTGAATTGGCCCTTAGGACCACATTGGCAGGGGCGGTACGTCCATAGAAGCAAATAAGCTCTGCATACCCTGGCAAATTGACTAAAACAATTAGCGTAGTTAGTTATCTATAACACATTTAGTCGTCACGTAGGTACTGTAAATTAGGCAATTTATCAATAACAGACTTTCGGTTATTTAAAATGTGCATCGAAAACACAAATTCGTTCTAGACCAATCAAAACACTAATCTCTCATTAATCTATTCTTCCGCGTGTCAACGAAAACAAATTCGTGCAATGTTGCCTCATCGTTCCATCGATAGGTAACACAAATTTCGCCTCAACCAATCAAAACATAGTATTTAGCGCATCAACGAAAACAAATTCATGGGACGTTGCCGCTTCGTTGCATCGTCTAGCCCGGGGAAGCTGCTAGACCTCAAGCTTCCTATTTTTTCTCTTTCTCTGTATACATCCCTTTCACCTCGGTCTATTAGCGCGGAGCGTTACTATGAAAAATATGGAGAAATTTACGCCACAGCGTAAGCGCAGCTTCTTCCGCATTTTTTCATACATTATTGGAATAATAAGGGCTAGAATGCTATGACAGTGCGTAAATATGTGCGACAGAGAAAGAGTATATGTGCGACATAGAAAGAGTGTATGTGTGAGCGAGCGAGAGAGATGTTGCCGGCCATGTTGACATATTGCAAGCATTGTTTATTTACAATGGAGCGCATTGTTTTAGGTTATGTACGTTCATTCGCGCCTATTTTAATAATTAAATTAGACAAAAATGGAGACTAAGGTGTGAAAGTGATGTGTATAAAAGTGTTTATTTACAAATGTGGGTCGATTCTCTGAACTAAATATGAGTGAAAAGTGCAGAGTCGCGGACGAATTTCGCCGGGATTGTTTTTATTTGAACTTGGAGCAAACACAAGGTATTATGAGGTAGTTTATTGTTTTTTTAGTGTATTTACTTAGTTAGGCAGACTAAGGTATTTAGTGCTTTGGGAAGAGGAAGGCATCCACATTCCACAACGATCTGTTCAGTTCTGTTTCTGGCATACAGCGCCTGAATCAGCTGCTTAGCAAAATTTTGGGAAGTAACGTAATTAGATATTAATTTTGCTAAACTAGTGATTGATGTTGTGATCTTCTATTGAAATATTTTGTAGTCTGGCACAAAATTGGTACCTACTTAATGTTATTTTAGTGTCGTATGTACCTACTCATAGGAGACAGCTTACCCTGATGAAAATTTCACGGCACGCCACTGCACATTGGTGATAAGTATACACCAATACAGACCTATTACTAGCACTTAAGAACAATGAAACAACAGAATTGTCACTTATCTCTAGATTATTGTTTATCAATGAATCGAAGGTTTATTGTCAACAATGTACAATTTGTCTAATAACTGAGATGACACCGTAGTCCGATATAATAGCGCAAATCTGTATAAAAATCGTCTAATACAGTCCTGGTTTTATTCTGCATGCTTCTCGGTTACTGCTAGCCTGATAATTTAGGTAGTAGATAGACGGATATTAAGTGTAGGCCAGCTCCAGGGCCATGGCCAGCTCACTGGGTCACTCAAAAATATCTTTCACACCGCAAATAACACTTACAATCTGTTTATTAATTCGACAAATCAATATGTTATTTTGCGAAATAATGTTGCCGCGTTTTCAAAGATGGAATGGAATGAAATGAACGAATTATAAACTATCAAATTAACCTTTTCACCGACAATGTCTTATAAATCAAACACATTAGTGTCTTCCAAGGTTTCAAAAGGTTAATCCTTACTAATATTATAAATCGGAAAGTGAGTTTGTTTGTTTGTCGTATCCGCTTTCACGCCGTAACTACTGAACCAATTGTTTAAAATTTTGCAGACGTATAGTTAGAAGTCTGGTTTAAATAATAGGGTACTTTTTATCCCGAAAAAAAATTATATTCAGGAGGGAAAACAAAAATATTCCTTTATAACGCAATATAACCGAAGTCCACGCGGGCGCGAAGCCGCGGAAAGTTAGTGTATAATAAATGTAAATGTCCTATCCAGATAATGTATTTTTCGAAAAATCTATTATCCGTACATAATACGAAGTGTCAAACAAGGTTGATTTACTATTTACGCGAACCAAACGGTTTGCGTCTACTTCCATAGTGCGAACCGCCAGGATGTGGAATGACTTGCCGAAGTCTGTGTTTCCTGCGCAGTGCAGTCTGAAGGTCTTCAAGTCGCGGGTGAATAAGTTCCTAATGAACAAGTGTGCTCCATCGTAGACCACATCGTTGTTTAACATCAGGCAGGATGGGGGTCAAACGCTTGTTCATAGTGATAAAAAAAATATGTATCAAATCGTTCTCTGAATTAGTGCACAGACTATAAGTAGCAATGGAATAAAGGAAGTAATGTAGCTGGTATAATTATTTTCTCATACCAGGCCTGCATAGTGCGTAAAATGCACCTACTTATGGTATATGGTAAAAATAAGCTGGTATAATTATTTTCTCATCCCAGGCCTGCATAGTAAAATGCACCTACTTAGTATCGTCGTACCTTGATAGCATATGAGATGAGCCTGTCGTATTCCTGAGCGCGCTGACTCACGGGCAACTGCTTGCGCTGCCTCAGCCGGTACACGGCGCCCTCCTCCGACGACGACGAGTAATCGCTCGATGACTCTGTACAAATATATTGAATTAATGAATATAATCTTCAATGCATACTGTACAAATGTAAAAGTAGACAATGGTAATATTGCAAGGCGACCTTATCGCTCAGAGCAACTTGGTATTTATTTAAATCTTCAAGCGTGGTAACTGACATGTGACTTCTAATTTCAAAATCTTTGATTGAATTCTGATTCGTGGATTTTTCGATGCTCGGCGCTCTCGTGCCGCTCAGCGAAAGTGCACAAAAATTTGTACAGTTATCAGAAGTTATCGTGCTTCTTTAGCAGTTAAGAGGTATTTATTGTGTATATAATCGTAGATGAAATATTTTTTATAGCGCCTCTTGCGAACGTATGTGGCAGAGAAATAAAATATGTATCTATACCTTATGCATTTCTTTGAGTATTTGCTAGAATAGCATTACAAAAAAGAATTAAAAAACAATACATAAACAGTTAACTAACCTGAAGATGAATCATCATCATCTTCTTCCTCTCTCTCCCTCTTAGCTTCTTCCTCAAGCTTGAGTTTCCTCTCTTCTCTTTTCCTTTCGTTCTCTTCTTCTATTCTTTTTGCTCTCTCCACTTCGACGACCTTCACCAGTTCGTCGTACTTGACCAGCTCTTTTTCCAATGCTTCGATTAGCATTTTCTAAAAGGTGTTGTGACATTTTAAATATTGTTTACATTAAATCAGCCCAAGCCAAGTAAGCCCAAGGACACCACAATATGCTAAGAAAAAACAAATTTATCGAACAGGTGAAATACAAATTAGTATAGGACATTGTACGACAAGGAAACAAAATCGCATTTTTTTTATGGCGAGAGAATTATTTTGAAAGTAAAATAAAACATTAATTTTGCTATCTTCTTGTCACTTTTTTAATATGAGGAAAATATGAGCAAGTAATACGAGTATTTTCCCCACAAACCTTTACTTTTGATTTTCCCTTTGAAGAAAAGGATGGGTTTAACGTCCAGTTTAGGGGATTCAGTACTAAACAACATCAGACATCTTCAATAGGTATGATCAAATTAATGTCGATAATACACCATGAACTAACTGGCTAGAATTACTAAGAATGTTAGCAAGCATAGCAACTTACATGGTGGCAAGGTGGACAGAACCAATCGCCCTCCGGTATGAGGAACAGAACTGGCTTCAAGCACGAGGCGTGGTACCCCGCGTCACACGAGTCGCACAGCAGAATCCACTCCGGTTGCTCCCCGCTGCCGCAGTTCACGCAGAAACCGTCGTCATCACCTATGAAATAAGGGGAGATTTTGCTCATATCCAGACTGCTTAACTTTTTAACAACTAATGTGATAGTAATTTTGAAGTCTAACAATAGTAGGCTAATGAATAGTCCATGTTTTTTTTCATCTAGCGGTCAAAAAGGATCATGTTACTATTGCAAGTACAACTTGTGTGTCTTGCAAAATATTTTTACGCTTTAATCGTCCAAGTCGTAATTGTTACACATTTTGTAGGGTTCAGTACTATCGCGGACAGTCGACGGCTGTAGCTGTCATTCCAATTGGCAATACTTAATAAGTTTATTGCATTACATTGGAATAAAATGTTTATTGTAGTAATACTTTACCTTCTTGAAGAGTTCGGGCCTTCTTCAACGGCTCTGACGGCTCGCCGGATTCCAAATCAGATTCAGGAGAAAACTCGTGGTCCGACTTAGAGAAGTCCACTGTGAAAATATTTACAATTCACTCTATATTCAATCATCTGAATTGTTCTAAGGAAAATTAGTTTAATCAATTATAATAAAAAAACAAAGGCAGTTTTCGCCTTGGTAAGCGCCCAGCAAGTAACATACCAAACATTTGCAATCATTGAGCAATTAGGAACAAAAAACATAGCAAGTATGAATACAAAATAAGGCTCACGTCATTACGTCAGACATCAATATCGCAAATCAAACAAAAAATATCTAGAAATAAATTTGATCACATCCCAAAGTAGCAACTAACTTTATTCAATTAAGAGTCAGAAACATCGGCACAGTGTGTTTAAAACAACGTTTACTATAATTTTATGTCTTTGTTTTTCATCATCATCAGCCCATCGCTTGTCCACTGCGGGATAGGCCTCTCCAATTGCACTCAACTGTGTATAACAATATGTTTTCGGCTTCCGTGCTAAATGGGAAATTCTGTATAACAATAATATTATCCGATCTAAATGGGAAATTCTGTATAACAATAATATTATGCAACTCACAGTCAGGCTCCTCGTGTACATGTTCAAACAGGGGTCCATCCGACTCGGACTCTGACGGCGGCGGCGTCGTGTCTGACGGGCGCCATTCCTTACGACGTCTCGCCTTCTTCTGAGAGCCGGAGCTCGCCTCGCTACCCGCTTTCCAATCTTCTTCTTCATCTTTTGTCTGAGCATTCTGTACGGAAAATTCATGGAAATAAAATAAATTAGGTACTCATCAAAAATAACTTCAAAAACCAACCAACTTCAACCAGTACAAAAACACTTTCGTGTTTTTATCACGGAGACCATTATCAAATCGGAATAACATTTAAATGGGACTAAACGGAAAGCAGCTTCTTATCAGTTTTCAAATAAAAAAAGAATCATCCAAATCATCCCATTTGATGGTGGAGGACCATCAAATTGAGAAACTCTTCTACTTTTTTTAAGTCTTAATATGGTTCGAATGATAAAACGTCGCAATTGAAATTTCGGGACATTCACTAGTCTAACTACATAGGTACACTTATAGTGTACAAGCTGACCCGGTAAACGTTGTTTTACCAATATTCGTTAATAACAGTGTTTCTCTACTATTATATGCATGTATTATACATATAAACCTTCCTCAAAAATCACTCTATCCATTAGAGAAAACCGCATCAACATCCGTTACCTAGTTTTAAAGAAGAAGACAAACAAACAGACAGACAGCGGAAAGCGACTTTGTTTTATACTATGTATTGATGACCAACATACCTTCTTTTTGAACTTCTTCAGTGCAACTTCCTCCATGTGCCGTCGATCTGCTTCCTCCCTTATTTTCAATAGAGCTATCCGCCGCGATTGTCGCACTGGTATTATTTCGTCATCGGATTGAGAATTTTCTTCTTTAGTTTTCGGTGTTTCTACCTTCTTACCTTTGACAGGTTTACCTTTCTTCTTGTGGATCTTCTTTGAAATTTTCTTTTCAGCTGAAATGTGTATATATTTACATGACGGTATAAATCCAGTCGGTAAACCATACAGGGTATAGCAATGGTCATAACAAACAACATACCTAAGCTGTACAGAGTTTCCTCCTCTGATTCTTCACTTGTGTTTTTAGTTTGCACCTTTTCTTCAACTTTTTTCCTAGAAAAATAAACACGATAATGTAAAAAAAAGCGGCAAATACAAACACAAACAACAAACATGGTATGACTTTCTCACCTTGAACCTTTGATAATTTTCTTAGGTTTAATTTTAAGTCGTTTGCCGCGCAGCACTGGCTCATCGTCCTCGCTCTCTGACTGAGATTCTGATTTCACTTTGTCGTCACTTTGTGTCGCGTCCAGCAATGATCGCTTCAAAGACTTCCCTTTATTCGACACTTGATTGATACTTACGTCTTTAGTATCATTAACATCGTCGCCGCCGTCCTGTTTAATTTTATTAGCCTTCCGTTTAAATTTGCCTCTACTAGCTTTTATTGTCTTCCTTTGAGGTGTTGCATCATCATTCGTTTTATCTTCTTTATTGTCATTCTTGGCATCTGATTCCTCAGATTTTATATTGTCAAGTTCTTTTGAGGTATCTATGTTATCAATATCATTTTTTGTTTCAGCTAAAGGATCTTCTTCATCAGCTGAAGTCTCAAGCTTTAATTTTTTACTAGGTAATGTGTCATCTATCTTAGATTCCTTTCCATTATCTTGTTGGAATGTTTCCTTTTCATTGGATTCGTCATCGTCATTTTCTTGCTCGCCCGCAGATATACTACTTTTTCTTTTTTCCAAGACAGCAGATTTATTTTCTAGCGGATCACTTTCTGTAACTGGGGCAGTCAGTTCTTTTTCATTGCTTATTCTAAGTTTCCTGGCAGGTGCATTATTTTTTTGACCCTTAGTTTTAGATTTACGTTTATTGCACTTTTCTGGACTTTCAGTGTCTGTGTTATTTTTATCAGTATTCACACTTCCTTCCCGGCTAGTGTCGGGTGTACAAGAAGCATCCGAACTTCTAGTACAATGCTTTTTTGAATCAGTTTTATTAGAGTCATTTGATTGTTTTTTAAGACTCCTTTTACTAAGTGTAGGTGTTTGTCTACTCCTAAGCTTAATACTGGTTGTAACTGTTGTAGCATCATTACTTGAATTTGTACCATTAGCTTGGTCTTCACTTTTACTTTCTTTGTCCGAAAGATCGTTAGAATTGCTTCCTTCTTCAATGACATCTGGATTGCCAGTATAATTTACTTCCCCTTCACCATATCCCCAGAAAAACATTACTGGTTCCTCAATTTCATCTCCAATTATAAAACAACTTTCACAATCTGCTCCACTACCTTCACCAGTTACTACCATAACTGGTTCTTCTATTGCTTCACTACATTCGATTTTTTTCTCTTCAGTTTCTTCTGAAACAGTTGGAGATTGTTCCTCTGTTATTTTCTCTATACTTTTTTCTGTTGAATCAGAATTATCCCGTGATTCAGAAACTTCTAATGTAGGTTGTAAACTCTCTTTACTTTCTGTTTCCTTATCCTTGGCATCAGCTATTTCTTCTTCTACAACATCATTTATAGCTTCTGGTTGATCATCTTTTGCCTCTCTGCCTTCTGATTCAGTATCTGCAGATTCATTCATTTCTATTTTCGAAGTTGTTTCTTCAAGTTCACTATTATTTGTTTCTTCTAGTATTTCACTGTCAGTAACTGGGATAGGGGTTTCTGCAACCACTGGCTGTTCCGGCTGCTCTGTTTCAGTTTGGTTTTGTGGAATTTCTTCAAGCTTCTCTTCAGTGGGTTTGCTGATTGGGTCACTCATAACATGTTCACTCTCACTTTCATTGTTTGGTGATTCGGATAATTCTTTAAGGCTCTCTATACTTTGTTCAACTTTTTCATCAACTCCTTTCTCTTTATTATTTTCTGTGGTTGCATCTTTTTCACTAGTCTCACTTTCTGATTCAGGACTGAGGAACTCTTCATTCTCACCCTCTGATTTAGTTTCCTGAAATCAATGTTATGTTATAAGTATGATTTTAAGTCTTATATTTTAGGGGACTGTCATTCTTTGTTGGACAACGTTAGGGTAGGTTTTGAAAACATGTTGCAGGAGTATTTGTTGTATAAATAAAATCAGTATAAGTATACGCTACAAACTATGCTAATACCTATATTAAGCTTTTTTAGTATTAGCATGATTTTTACACAAGGTCAAACATTTAAAGCTGGCATGAGTTGTTGGGAGTTATAATTTTTTTCACTATTGCAAATATGTTCCTTTGGCTGTTCAGTACCTATATCTTCTTCTTCTGCCCAGTATATTAAGCTCTAATGCATGCCTGTTCACCTCCAACTGTGTATTGTACACAAGACTATACTGCACAGGAACACACAGATTCCAGCAAGCCATACCACAACACGGCAATTTGTACAATAAAAGTTGACAACAGAGCAATACTTATAAAGTTTTTTTCACTGGGCCTTAACTTCAAAAAAGGCTATTATAGTATTGCCCCTTCAAAACACAAGGAATATGCACTGGTGACTGTGTTTAGGAAATAATTATCTTCTACATCTACATCCTGTTTTGTTATTACAAATAATACCTTTTCTTCAGATTTTCCTTCTGCTTCATTAGAATCTTCTTGTACATTGGCAGCTTCAGAAACGCCAACATCTTCACCATTTTTCAAATTATTTATAACTTTTACTAGTTCCTCACGATTTCTGAAAAATTATATACATATGTAGGTAGTTCTGGCAGCCAGCAGGCACAGTAATTATTGGCAATAGTACCTATTTGCAATATAAAGCTTAAAATGAGTATGACGAGAAATAAGTAAAATGGTTTTTTTACAAGGGAATTGATCACTACTTCATTCAATTAATGTTTGCATTCAACACAAAAAAAAACATGAGAAGATTACTGATGATAAAAAATCACCTACTTTTTATCTTACAATCGTCATCAGCTACATGATGTGTTACAATATTGTGTATCAAATCTTACTAACCTTGCCACTAACTGCCAAGTTTCATCATCCTGGTCTTCTTTGTACAAGCACAGGTTTGCCTCATTATCAACTTGAAGCCAGTAAACACAACCATTCTTATCTTTACCAACTGGATCCAAACGCAGTTCCTTACAAGGTATTGCATTCACAGCACTTTTGAATTTATTGTGACAAGAAAACTGATGCTCCAGTAAATTCTGAAATAATTCAAGCATTTCAATTAGGCCAGAGTCATAGCACTATAAATTGTGGGATTAAGAAAAGTAGTATATACCTACATTTATGATTTGCACATGGAGGTAAGAACTTCATACATGGTTTATATGAGATGTCTTTGACAAACATAAACAGTCATAGTATCCCATTTATGTATAGTTGCACAATATAGAACAGTTTATAAGACAATATAGTATACATGCTTACCTTTAATATTTTTAATTTGACCTGTACACTAGATTTTTTATATGTGAACCTCTCAACTTCCCAAGCTTCTTGGTGACACCCTTGTTGATGGCAGAACTTGATTACACATCTTTCCCATCTATCACTGTGGACTGACTTTAATGCACGTCTCAATAATCTAACGTGTAAGTCCTTCAGAGGATCAGCAACTGAAAACCAAAAGCCAAGTTTATTCTGGTGTCATAAACTTATTAGAATTTATCGAAATTTATGATGGATGCTTCTTACCTTCTTCGGTGTTATCAATGGATTCTTGTAGTTTAGCTATTGAAGGTACGTCTAGTCCATACAGTTTGCCAAATACTTTTAGGAATGAGTATATAATAGCAAAATTAGGATCATTCAAACAAGATGTTTCACCATCAGACGCCATCGCACTTATAACTGTTTTTACACTAATTTAGAGGACATAATTTGGCTGTGTATACTACCGACACCCGAGTTCAACACATGATATTATTACACTGTTTGTACCCATGATTCATTTCTTGTATTTAGTATTTAGAGAGAAAAAACCTTAAAAATTGTAGATAAATAAATCATTCGACCGTCGGTCAAATGACAGACAACACTGG